>ML317431.1:0-67313 GCA_005239505.1 Nicotiana paniculata
AATATTTTCAAAAATATTGGTAAAATTAGCCTCCTCAAAAATATTGTATTCATCAAATAATTCGATATTCATAAATCATGACATCCCCACAACCTCAAATTACTTTAGAAAAAGAACTCTAAATACACTAGAAAAACTTTAGATGTACTTTAAATATTAGCCCATGTGTTCATACCCGAACTTTGAATTGATATGATTAAATAATAAAAGGATCATGTGCGCATTCCGCGTCTCGATGCCTTAGATTTAAAATAATTACGTCATAACCATGTGTACATTCCGTATCTTGGTTTAACATTTAATTTCAAAAAAAAATTAAATTACCTTGTGTGCGTTCTGCATCTTGGTGAACGCGATTAATAAAAATACAATAATTAATTACGGTAATAAATAAGCCATAATCAATAAAATACAAGAATAGTTAAAAATTGATTTAAGCCTTATATGAGTCAATAAAGCGACCGTGCTAGAACCACTGGATTCAAGGGGTGCCTTACACCTTCCCCTCGGTCAATAGAATTCCTTACTCAGTCTTCTGTTTTCGTAGACCATGAATTAGGAGTCAAACTTTTCCTTTTGATAAGGGATTCAATAAAAGGTGACTTGGAACAACAAAACTCAATTCCAAGTGGCGGCTCTACATAATAGATAATCCCTTTTCGAAACGTCACTTTAATTGGAAAAACTCTTGTAACTCAACCTCGTAATAGGGTTGCTGCGGAAAAAAAGAGGTGTGACAGTCTCGGAAGGCAGAAAGGTACCCTTATGCAGCATGCAGATGCAGATGGACACATCGTTTAGTCTCGGAAGGAAGAAAGGTAGCCTTATGCAATATGAGGATGCAGATGGAGACAACATTTAGTCTCGGAAGGAAAAAAGGTAGCCTTATGCAATGTGCAAGGAAAAACGACATAAATTCTTAGCTAGTGTTAATTGAGGTAGAGCGTTGTGAAATAAAGCATCGTTTGTGCTGATAATAAATGTTGGCGTGTGCAATGAGTTTGAGGAACAATGTCTGTCCTTTGAGCGGGTAACATGTTTTGTGGCTTTTGCAATTTTTGCCTGCATCTAAAGAAAAATCGTGAGTTTTGTAAAGGGGAAGGTTAGTTCGGATTCATGCTGGCTCTGCTTGGCTCATTGGCTTGATCTGAAGATACTGTTTGTATAGTTGGGGTAGCGTTTTCTAAACAAGCTGTTTCAGAAAAAATAAATATGCATGACTCTGTAAGAGTGTAATATATAATCTAAAATAGTTATTAGATGAACTGACGACGTGTCACGATTTGAGACATTGCAACCTCTTCTGCTGCGGAATTTTGAGGGTCCTCCTCAAAATTCTACCCCAGTTTGCTGGGTGGATGCCTCTGACTGCTGCTCGCACCGTGACTGGCTGAACTTGGTTCTGAATTTTGAGGGTCCTCCTCAAAATTCTACCCCAGTTTGCTGGGTGGATGCCTCTGACTGCTGCTCGCACCGTGACTGGCTGAACTTGGTTCTGAATTTTGAGGGTCCTCCTCAAAATTCTACCCCAGTTTGCTGGGTGGATGCCTCTGACTGCTGCTCGCACCGTGACTGGCTGAACTTGGTTCTGAATTTTGAGGGTCCTCCTAAAAATTCAGCCCCAGTTTCCAATTGCGGGGAAAAAATAATTTTTTATTAAACTGTGACCGAACCTATAGGGCTGCCTACGTATCCCTTCTTAAACGGGAATCAGGTCAGGCGTATTTCATATTACATCATTGAGAAAGCATAAAGATTACATATAGCAGCGTTTGACTGCATCTGAATTGATTTTCTTGGGCCATACTTCTCCGTCCATTTCTGCGAGTATAAGTGCTCCTCCTGTCAGCACTCTATGAACCATGTACGGACCTTGCCAGTTGGGAGAGAAATTCCCCTTGGCTTCATCTTGATGCAGAAAGATTTTCTTTAACACCAGCTACCCTGGTGTGAATCATCTCGGCTTGACTTTTATTGTTGAAGGCCCTGGCCATTCTGTTGTGATATAGTTGACCATGACATACTGCATTCATTCTCTTCCCATATATGGGGGCTAGTTTCATATAACCGCTTCTACCCACTCTACATCGCTGAGCCTAGCTTTCTGTATAATTCTTAGAGATGGAATCTCTACTTCGGTGGGAATAACAGCCTCTGTACCATAAACTAGCATATACGGAGTTGCCCTTGTTGATGTGCGGACAGTGGTGCGGTATCCCAGTAATGCGAATGATAACTTTTCATGCCATTGCTTGTGCCTTTCTATCATCTTTCTTAGTATCTTCTTGATGTTTTCTTTAGCGGCCTCTACGGATCCATTCATCTGAGGTATTTATGCTGTGGAATTCTTTTGTTTTATCTTGAAAGTTTCACACATAGCTTTCATCAAGTCACTCTTGAGACTAGAACCATTGTCGGTGATGATTGACTCTGGAACTCCGAACCGACAAACAATGCGGTCGCGGACAAATTCGGCCACAACTATCTTAGTAAGTGCGTTGTAGGAAGATGCTTCGACCCATTTAGTGAAGTAGTCAATGGCGACCAAAATGAACCTGTGGTCATTGGAAGCGGCAGGCTCGATTGGTCCAATAACGTCCATACCCCAAGCGGTGAACGACCATGGCTAGCTGGTTGCATTGAGCTCACTTGGAGGCACTTTTATCATATAACCATGTATCTGGCAGCGGTGGCTCTTCCAGACATACTGGATGCAGTCTGTTTCCATAGTCATCAAAAAGTAACCAGATCGGAGTATTTTCTTTGATAAAACAAAATCGTTAATTTGTGGGCCGCAGGTCCCTACATGAATTTCTTCCAACAACATTGATGCTTCTTTTGCGTCAACACACCTTAATAACCCCAAATTAGGAGTCCTCCTAAGTGTGCGTTTCTGAGTGGAATTTGCAAGCTCGGGGTATTCTCCTTTTGCCAAGTACTTATCGATGTCATGAAACAAAGGATTTCCGTTTGCTTCTTCTTCGACATGGCCACAGTAAGCTAGCTGATTATGGATCTTTATGGGAATAGGGTCAATGAAATTTTTTTCCGGATCCTGGATCATTGACGACAAATTAGCTAATGCGTCGACGAACTCGTTCTGGATTTTGGGGACGTGCCAGAACTCTAACTTTGTTAACCTCTTTCTTAACCCCTGTACATGGTGCATATACGACAGTATCTTGAAATTCTTTGTTGCCCATTCTTCTTGTACCTGATGTACCAATAAGTCTGAATCACCAATCACTAACAACTTATGGACATTCATGTCAATGGCCACACTGAGCCCCAAGATGCAGGCTTCATACTCGGCGATGTAGTTGGTGCAAGGGAACCTCAGTTTGGCGGGTATCGGATAATGCTGACCGGTCTTTGACACTAGTACATCTCCAATACCGACTCCCTTGAAGTTTGCTACCCCATCAAAGAACATCCTCTAACCATCATAGGATTCTACAATATCTTCTCCTATGAATGATACCTCTTCATCAGGAAAATATGTTTTCTGAGGTTCGTATCCTCCGTCTATGGGATTCTCAGCAAGGTGGTCTGCCAGAGCTTGTCCTTTAACTGCCTTCTGAGTCATGTAGACAATGTCGAATTCACTCAACAAGATTTTCCACTTGGCTAGCTTGCCAGTGGGCATGGGCTTCTGAAAGATGTACTTTAATGTATCCATCCTTGATATGAGATATGTTGTGTAGGCACAGAAGTAATGCCTCAGCTTTTGGGCGACCCAAGTTAGAGCACAACAAGTACGCTCTAATAGAGAATATCGGGCCTCAAATGAAATGAACTTCTTGCTGAGGTAATAAATAGCTTGTTATTTCCTGTCCGTTTCATCTGTTGTCACAGAATGCAGCCGAAAGCTCCATCTAATACCGCAAGATAGAGTAGCAAAGGTCTGCCTAGCTCGGGCGGAACTAGGACTGACGGTGTTGACAAATATTCCTTGATTCTGTCGAAAGCCTTTTGACAATCATCGGTCCACTTGGTCGTAACGTTCTTCTTCAGTGTCTTAAAGATTGGCTCGCAGATGACTGTAGACTTTGCTATAAACTGGCTGATGTAATTAATCCTCCCCAACAAACTCATCACATTTTTCTTGTTCCTTGGTGGTGTTAACTCTTGAATGGCTTTGACCTTGAATGGATCAAATTATATTCCCCGGCGGCTTACAATAAATCCCAGCAACTTCCCAGCAGGAACCCCACATGCACACTTCGCGGGGTTTAGTTTTAGATTGTATTTTTGCAATCTATTGAAGAACTTCTACAAATTTTCCATGTGATCAGCAACTTTATTTGATTTGATAATGAAATCATCTACTTTCACCTCGATATCCTTGTGAATCATGTCATGGAACATGGTGGTCATGGCCCTCATGTAGGTGGCCCCTGCATTCTTTAGACCGAATGACATCATCTTGTAAAAATACACTCCCCACGGCGTAATGAACGCCGTTTTCTTAGCATCTTCCTCATCCATTCAAATATGGTGATAACCAGCGAAGAAATCCACAAAGGACTGCAATTCATTCTTGGCGTAGTTATCAATCAGAATGTGTATATTTGGCAAGAGGAAGTCGTCTTTCGGACTGGCCCGGTTGAGATCCCGGTAGTCGACGCCCACTCTGAACTTCCCGTCCTTCTTTGGCACAGGTACAATGTTGGCTAACCATGTCGGGTACTCCACTACCCGGAGAATTTTGGCGTTGATCTGCTTGGCAACTTCTTCTTTGATTTTCAAACTCATGTCGGGTTTGAACTTTCTGAGCTTTTGTTTCACTGGTGGAAACTCTGTGTATTCTCTCTTTTCTGATGGTGACAAATGGATGCTGATGCGAGTCTCCTTGACGTTTTCTGAATCACCCAGGTTGATAATTTCGGTCTCATCCGGGTTGGACTTAGGTCTGTTCTCAAAGTTCTTAACTTCTTTGACAATCTCGTCAGGTATGTTGTCTTCATCTCAATCAATGTCTGTTTGCTGCGTTGTCTCATTGCATGTCACAGTCATCGGTTCATCAAGACAAATAATAGTAATGATGTATAAATAAAGTAATTAGGGAAAATAATAGCTATACATATCAGATTCGTAAGAGAAATTTAGAAGATGCTTTGGTAGATTGAATAACTATTTTGAACATTGAAGATCTTTATTGCAGAAATTAAAAAATGCAGAAAAAGGAAATCATTTAGTAAATAAAATAGTAAATAATGCTTGTTTTAGCCTTTCTACCCCGAGGCTCGTCGGGTTTTGGTTGTCTTGATTGACTAGTTTTTGAGATACTCCCCCTTGATTACAGTTTGTATGGAAGGGCCTTCCTCCCCCTCTCCCTCTAGGACAACACAACAATCCATATCATCATTCTCTAGGAACAAACTCCTCATTGTTGCAGGTGCTTCTTCTTCATCTGAATCGTATGTAGTGTCGGCCTGCTTGAAAGTCTGCTCAAGATGAGGTATTAGCTGCAGGGACCGCGCCAAGGTGGAGACCAGTCATTGAATTCCTGCAAAATGTACTCATACCCTAGACCGAAAGTGGTGCCATGTTCCTTGAGCTTTATGGGCTTCGTGATCCCTTGAAGGTTTTTACCGAGCCCTCTGCCTGGCTCATATCCTCTCCAGTTCAGGATGCTCTCGATCTTGTTATCCCACCATTTGTCCTTGTCGATAGCATTGACCCGTTCAATGTGGTGGTAAGTTCCTCCGCCTATCTTTCTTTTCCCGTCAATCACCAGAATAGTTTGACGACTATAAATGGGGTTGCTACCGTCACCATGAATAATCACCTCTTAGTGGTTCCACTCGAATTTTACCGCTTGATATAGTGTTGATGCTACGGCCCCAGCAGCATGAATCCAGGTTCGTCCCAACAACAGGTTGTAGTATGCTGGAACATCTATCATCTGGAAATCTGCTTCGAACCAAGTCGGTCCCATCTGTAGACATAGAATGATCTCCCCCATCGTGGACCTCTGAGAACCGTCGAAGGATTTCACATTGATCGCCCCATACTTTATCTCATGTAGCCCTTTACCAAATTTCTTGAGTGTTATCAGCTGACAGATGTTAAGACTGGAACCCCCATCGATCAATATTCTTGTGATGAAATGATCCTCGCACTGCACGGTGATGTGCAACTATTTTTTGTGCCCCAACCCTTTAAGTGGTAGTCATCCTCATGAAAAGTGATTTTATGACTCTCCAGTACCTAGCCTACCATATTGGCCGATTCCTCACTAGTGATGTTGTTTGGCACATATGCTTCACTCAACACTTTCAACACAACATTTCTGTGTGTTTCAGAATTCTGCAACAGAGAGAGGATGGATATATGTGTCGGTATCTTGTTCAGCTGGTCGATGACTGAATACTCCTTAGCATGTACCTTTCTCCAAAGGTCATCCAAACCCGTTTCAATAAGGGGAGGCCAATTGGCGGGCTGCTTGCTTGACTCATCAAGATGTTCAGGGGTGTAGATCCTACCAGTTCTCGTCATACCCTGTGCTGCGACAACTTCCTCAGACCTGACCTTGCTTTTCCTTCTTGCCTCGGCTGTGTAATCCCAAGGAATATCGTTTGAATAGAAGGATGGCGTGGTTAATATTGCCACCAGAATTGGTGTATCCATCTTTATATCGAACAGAATGTGTGTTCGGGGTGGCAATATTGCGACCTCGAACGAAGCTGGTGTATTTGCTGGAGATACAAACTCAACTTCAATTGGCACTGGTGACTTTGCAAGTGGCGCTGCTTCAAACTCAAATGGCATAGACATTATCACCTCAGAGGTCTCAGATGGCTGAATCTGGACTATGATCGGTTTGAGAGTGACTGCAGATTTCTTTGGGTCATCCCCTTCTGCGAGCAACCCGATTGACCCCTCGGGATCCTAATCATCGCCTATTTCAATCATATGGATACTCTACCCTTATGTTCTGGCAGAGGATTATCGCAGACGTTTGGAGCGGGGTATTTTGCCACAATAATCTTGTTGTCAACGAGAGCCTATATTTTTTCCTTTAGAGAACGACATTCTTCGATGGTGTGTCCTTTTATGCCGGAATGGTATGCACAGGATTTGTTTGGGTTAACCCACTGAGAAGGGTTCTCAGGGGTGGAAACAGGGATAGGTGTGACATAACCAGCCATTTTGAGTTTTTCATACAGCTGGTCAATGGGCTGGGCTATGGCGGTGTATTGCTTTGGAGGGCGGCGATCAAAATTGGGACGAGGTCTAGGGATGTTTTGGAAAGCAGGAGGGGATTGGTAATGAGATGGCTGGGAATTATAAGTGTGGTAGACATGAGCGGGTTGTGGAAATTTGGGCGAAGCAGGTTGATATGTGGGTGGTGGAGCTTGGTAGGAAGGTGGTGCAGTTTGGTAATTTGGTGGTGGAGCTTGGTAATTTGGTGACGGTGCTTGGTAATTCGGGGTTGGATGATATGTGAGTGGAGGTGTCGGACAGGTTTGGTACTTGAGCGGGGACTTAGTTCTTTGTGCAACCATTACGGCTCCCACATCTCTCTTCTTAGACACACCACCGGACTGTAGAGCCTTGTTAGTGGCTTGCAGGGCTTCAAAATTTGTAACCATATTGCTTTTAATACCTTCTTCAATCCTCTCACACAATTTGATGATGTCAGAGAACTTGTGGCCCTCAACCATCATTAACCGTTCATAATACTGCGGGTCCTGAGCCCGGACAAAGAACTTGTTCATCTGTTCTTCCTCTAGAGCAGGTCTGACTTTAGCAACTTCGGACCTCTAGCGAGTAGCATACTCGCGAAAGGTTCATAGGCTTCTTCTTTAAATTTTGAATGTAGAATACATCTGGCGCGTTCTCTGTGTTGAATCTAAACCTGTCCATGAAATCAGACGCTATGCTTACCCAGTTTCACCATTTCTTGGAGTCTTGGCTGATGTACCAAGAAAGTGCATCTCCCTTCAAACTCCTTATGAACAGCTTCATGCGGATTCTTTCGTCCTTTCCCACACCAACCAATTTGTCGCAATAAGTCCTCAGATGGACTCTCGGATCACCAGTACCGTCAAATATTTCAACCTTTGGAGGTTTGTACCCCTCGGGCAGTTCGACATCAGGTTGGATACAAAGGTCTTTATAATTCAACCCTTCAATCACCTTGGTCCCTTCAACACCCTGGACTCAGCTGGTCAGTTTCCTAAGCTCCTCGGCCAAGTTCCTGATAAGTAAATCCTTTTCGTCAGACTCGGACGCCAGTGGGATAGGCGGAGTGGAGTGGGTCATGGTTTCCACATAGATGGGATTGTTATAGGTGTGGAAATGGTATTTTGTAGGGTTTTGAGGTTCTGGGATGAGTAGTGGGGTGTTATTTGTGATGTGGCAAGCATTGTACTGTGTCAGGAGAGTTTGGTTCTTTGGGGGAGTGGTGTGATGGTGAGGTGCGGGATAATTTTGTTGTCTTGGGATATTTTGTGGAGGTGCGGTGTTTTGAGCATTTGGAAGGTTGACGTCAGGGATGTTGAGGGAAAATGACAAGTTGGCAAGATTCCAAACTTGATCGAGTTCTTCCTGAAACTTCAGCAATTTCTGTTCAAGTGGTGACATGTTCTCATGCAGGACCTGAATACCTCGCCATCAGTGGCCTCTACCCATTCAATCACATTCTTCTTTCTGATGTCGCTGGACTCTTCCATCTTACTTTTGCCTTTGTCTTTACCCTTAGGAGGACTATGAGGGGGAGTAGGTGGAGGGCCCTTGGATCTGGTGCGATAGGATGATGATGCCAGAGTGCACGAACTAAACTTTGGGGAAGGGAGTGAAAAAATAAAAACAAAAGGTAACCAGGTCAGTGAGGATCATGAAAAGAGTATAGCAGCATTTAAACACATAATGCGGAAATTAAAGCGTGTCCTAAGTTGGGGACCTCTTAGTGCCCGAGGTAGGCCTAGCGACAAATTGATTTGGAGAACTTAAAATCCTAAATTACTCATTTTATTGATAATAAAATAGACAAATCCCGAAACGACAGAGGAAAAATAAAAATCACTAATGGCCATTGGCCTTATTACATTGATAGAAAAATAAAGACATTCCTATCTACTTGGTCCCAGAAGGACCTTCCCCAGATTCGGTATTTCTGCTTTCTTTTAACAGCTTTACCAGCTCGCGAAGTCCCAGCAGCAGATAAGTTCTGGCTAGGTATCCCCCTACAGCTCCCTCAGCCTTTTGACAATCTTCAACCCTTTTGATGAACTTTTCCTCCAAATCGATTATACCTCGTTCCAAATATCCCAGCCTCTTGTTGGCACTAATAGCCATGTCCTTCCATTCCTTGATCAGTCTTTTGTTGGACTCATGTATCTTGTGGTGATCATTCTTATTTTTCCGGATCCTTTTCCGCAACTGGTTGAACTTGACTTGTGCTTCAGCCCTTTCATCTATAACCCTGTGACCTCGAACGTACCCCGGCTTGCTCTAACCACCCAGATCCTCTTCTAACCAACCAAGATAGAAAGGGGTATAACCGGCGTGATACATTTCCGGCTTGATGGTGTTTTTCTCAAGTATAACCTTGCAGTGCCATAGGTGCTGAGCTTGCCACTTGTGAGGACTGTCATTATTTTGAAAGTCAGCTCGGAGATGGCTCACCTTCTCGACCCTAGGTATGACTTGCTTCCTTCCTGCTTGCCTGATAACTCAAAGAGGGACGTAAGGGTATGTCCCCCTTAGACCAATCAGTACCAGAAATGATGCGTCTCGGGATCGAATGATGAACTCATCCATTGGAACCATTCGAACATCCATTGAACCTGTTCTTCAGTCAGGTTATCAAAAAGCTCGAACCATCCTTCATCATCTTCAGGTTGAGCACACATGTCAGGGATATAGTTCATTCGCTTTGGGTGATGGAAAGCGATGTGGTCATCCCATATTCGGCAGTGGATGTCCTGTCGATATTCACCCTTTTGGAGATGTTCTACGAGCTATAGTTGGAGTAATAAATTCCAACCTTCGAAATGCTTTGCTCCTTGTTGACATTTTTCTAAGGCCCGATATATATCTGCAACGATCATGGGTACAATGCTGAAATATTGCCCATTTAACCCTTCCATTATGGTGTTAGTTACCATGGCTAGCCTGGTATGGATCCTTTCTTTCTCATCGGGAACATGATCAATCCTAATTAACAGACCATAAACACGAACACTCGGCGATGGACGTGTCTCAGAGAGGTGATAGCAAACTCGTCATGGTAGGTACGGTATGATTTGTTGTAGCCATAACTTTCATACAAGTAGTCAAAAGGAATGTACGAATCCTCCAGACATACCAATTCCGCGTCCTTTTTCAGACCCATCATTTTGAGGAAATTTCTGGCTGTGTGGTTCTCAGGCATCAGCAACCCCGACGTTTACCATACTAGGTTAGCTGGCCCTCCTATCTCTTCTATCAACGGTGCCATTTCGATTTTCCCAAAGTGGAACATGAATCTTTCACGGTCCCAGAACAGGGTAGCAACCTCTACTATCATTTTGTTAGGCTGGATTTCCAGAAGAGATGGTAGATTACCCAAGTGTTTCCTGACGATAGCTTTGTCGCTAGAGTGTAGATCCTCCCACCAACTTAGCAGTTTTTGGTGGATGTTAGAGACCATGCCGAATCTGGGGACTTCGTGCCTCATTTTTTTTTTTGCAAAACAAATAGGTTAGGACCTTACCCCCACCGGACTCGACTATTTAAAGTCAATAATTAGCAGGAAGCATTTACTTCTCCAAATAAATGCACAAAATGTGAGGTCGTCCGTTTGGGTTTAGTGAAACCCGGTGGACTTTTGGATAAGGCTTATCTTAAAAGCTATCATGCAGACGACACTTTAGCTTGACTAGGTTTGACAATGATGCATGCAATAGTTCAACAGCGTAATGTTTCTATGGAGTTGTAGACTGGTACCCTTGAGCGGACAACTCAAGGGGGGAAGGCACGGAACCGTCGACTGCACCGCTGATCGACTAGTTTTACCGCTAATAAGCCTTTTCAAATTTAGTGGGTCATAATATAGGAAAGACGCATCCACTCATCAAGAGTTGCTATAGTATTTTCTTTGGCACGAGTGGAGTATGAATGTTGATCATGATTTATGCAATAAGTATTAAAACAAGTTGTCACGTATTTTCACGTTAAAGAAAGCGGTAAAAATAGTAAAAATGATTTAAAGCAGTTACAAAAAGTAAACAAAGAGACATGTCAGTTACGTTTGGAAATAAATACTCGAAGTAAACAATTAATTACATGCAACGGGAATGGGAAAGGGGGCAAGTGATTAAAATAAGGCATAAATTCACGAAACAACTTGAAATGGTAAAAGCCTATAATTCCCCAGCAGAGTCGCCATGTTGTCGCGCACCCTTTTTCCTCGCGGAGATCGGGTTTATGACATTGGTGGGACAACTCGTTCCTTTAGGAAAACAGTAGGGGTAATTACAAACTATCGTATACAAGTGTCCTAGGTTTATAATAATATGGATCACATCAATGCAATACCCGCTAATCACTCCTCGAAGAGGGGCTACAAGTGGTATTAGTGCACCGATCATCATATCCATATTCTACCCTTCCCACCTTGTGAAGGTAATTAAAGCGTGTGTTGGTCACAGATTCTATTGCGTGCTATTACCCGACCCATCCTATCAGTCCTGGAGGAGGTTAGGACTACTATACTAAAGTGTAGGTACTAGGCAGACCCTCAGGTTTAAAATGGTAAAATTCTAAGGCCGCAAGCAAAGAACATGTAGGACTGCAGTCAGTGGGAAACACATAGGAGCATAAAGGAGTCTAAGATTTTCCTCCGCAGCTAATGCATATAATTAGCACGACTCAAAAACATATGAGGGCAGTATTGTTAATTAAGATCCTAAGGCATGATATCTAGGTGAATGCAGAGGATATGCAGACTTGTTTTATAACTCTAAAAAACATGCTCTTAATCAGTTTGCCTACTGATTTAAAAGTACATATTAGTGTTAAACAGCACATATAAGAGAGAGACAGGTTTCTAAATTTTTTAGAAATATAGTCACATAAGGCTTGCCTAGGTGGGTGATAGGGTATATTAATAGAATTATTAGAGGAACTGTTGCAAATTGTTACCTAAACATGCTGTTCTAGGTTGTTCAGAACACAAAAGCATTACCAGTTTTTTTTAGAGAAAACTGAGTGGGGTGGTTATACCTTTTATACATCAGTAATTAGACTAAGTGTAGTTGAGAGATTAGGGCCCTATAACATGATATCTAATGCACAGATAGAGATGCAGAATGATGCGTATGCAGAATTCCTAACCATGAATTCTAAATGCTCAGTAGTTGCAGTATTAATCACGGTTTCAGAAGATGCTAGAATGATAATTTATTTTAAGGTTGTATAACCTAGGACAAGATTTCTAAGCGTGCATGGCAGCGATGAACATGATAGTAGAGAATACCATTTATTAGCAAGATTTTTCTAAGTAAAAGTGAACATGCTGAAACAGTAGGTATGAGACCTAATAAACATTTCTAATGCATGAATTTGAACATATGGGCCTAAACATGATCTCTATTGCACATATAGGAAATAAAATCAAATTGCATGGTTTCTAATGCATGAATTTGAACATATGGGCCTAAACATGATCTCTATTGCACATATAGGAAATAAAATCAAATTGCATGGTTTCTAATGCATGAATTTGAACATATGGGCCGAAACATGATCTCTATTGCACAGATAGGAAATAAAATCTAATAGCATGACTTCTATCCGTTTAATAGCTAATGCATGCGTAGCTACCCCTCCATTTTCACTATCCATCCTCTGCGTTGTTTACAAATTATTACAGGCCAGGGAATTATGAATTACACCACCAAAGGGAAAATAAGAAGTTACTTCTATAGGGAGCCTTCAATTAGGCCAAAACCTTTCAAGTCTCTCTACCATATGGTATTGCATGGCCTTTTCATAATCCGGATGTGTCAGAGTTCCCTAAGGACCTCAAGGGCTCCTGCGCAGTGCTCACACCCGGACATATCCAAAGAATTAAACATGTGTAGTGTGGAAGTGCCAGCCTTGTGTGTCAGAGTTCAGAGGGTACTCAAAGTGTTCCCAAATCAGTGCCTACACGAAGGGGGCTGAACTTAGAATTCTAAGAGTGTATGTGAGAGTGCTTTTAATTTAAAAGGATTTAAGTAAGGTACAGTTTTGAGAAAGGGTAAGTAAGAAAACAGTTTTGAAGAAGGAAATAGGAGCTTAACATCACACAAGGACCAAGGATAGTCCAACAATCACAAACAGGGGTAATGGGATTAGGGACAAATACAGAGCATGTAAGGGCATACATACAGTAGGCAGATACACACACAAACATACAATTAGGAACTTCTAAGGGTCTAGAGGATCAGGGGGTACCGTTCTAGGTCAGATTAACACCTCAGGCCATGGTTAAACTAATGTACCAGTCATAGGCATGTACGAAGTAGGTGCTAAGTGTACAGAAACATGATGGTCTTAAACAAATAAAGCCTAATTTAAACATCCAGAGGGGAGTTCAGGATCCTAGATACATGTTGAAGAATAAGTAAGCAAGTTGGAAGCATGCTGAATTACAAGAGTAATGGAAACATGCTGGTTTTAGGAACTGAAATCTAAATTAGAACATACCAGTGAAGTGAAGAAAGCAGTAACACAAACAGGAAAGTAGGAGAATGCACAATAGTTAGCCTTGGCTTGCAGCCGACTAACCTAGAGTAGTAGTAATTAGCATAGAAGAGAGAGCAGAATGTCTTTTAAATTGTGAGAGAGATTTAGAACAGATTAGTTTGTGTGTGTGTCTGTGTATTAATAGAGTATATATAGTTTTGAAAACATAATGAAAAATTAGGAAAGAACCATAATTAACCAGTGATTGTGGGATTGAATATCAATCAGTACCCCATTAGTACAAGTATCCCTATAATCAAGGGAGTAATTCACACGGTGAGTATTAAATAAGGAAAGAACCATATATAGTTTAATGGAATATAAGAAAAATGTAAGTATAATAGGGAATTAGGTATTCCTTAATTTAAGGGGTTAAACTCAAACGAATAGTAGGTAAAATAATAATTAAGGAAAGATTTGATGCTTGCAACATATAAGGAAACACTTTTACCCCTAATTCAAGCATACAATTGAGACTAGGTTCAGAAGATATCACTTGAGGAAATAGTAATATATTAATAGTTAATCAATTATGTAACAAGGTAAGATAACAAAGTTGGAAATCAATAAGAACATATCATAAGAAATCAAGGATTCGAAATTGGTACTAATTAAGGGAACACCTCATGTATCTAAGGAAACATTCAGAATCAGCAGAGGATATCGTATGAAAAATCAGTATAGTACTACTCATAATCATTCATGGATTCAAGGCAGTAATGATTCAAGTAGGGTGAACGAACAAGAAGCAGCAGAATCAAAGACCCAAAAGTGAAGAAATAATCACAGAGAAACAGGGATTACTCATGGGAAACAGACACACATATAAATCGATCGAAAAAGACATGCTCAGAATTTAGAACACAGTGTTTAAAATAAAGTTTTTAACATAATAAATCATGATTAAAAGTGATAAAACATTTAAGCATATGGGAAAAATAACTTGAACATTGAGAAACTGTTTGAAGAAAAGGTTTCAGAAACCCTAAGTGAAAAACTTGTTTAATATATGGAATACCTTTAAGAAAAAAATGTAATAATACTCGTAATAAACCCGGATCTAGTATAGATCTAAAAGAATAGGAAGGTTTTCAAATAAAACATTTAAAAGACTCATGATATACACAGATCTAAGATAGATCTAAAGGAATCATGAAAATATTAGGGGTTAGGGTTTCAGAGAGTTGAAAAAACAAGAAAAACCTGAAAGATGTCGCCAACGTTAGCCGGAAAAGTCATGGCTCTTACTCAGATGGCCGGAGGAGGTCGGAAGATGGCATGAGGGACCATGGGTAGAATCTGAACCGCTCCAGGTTCACTTGAGGGCCTTAGGGTGTCATTATACCGGTGTAGGGTGAAGCAGTAACCAGGAAATAGTTGGAGACCATAGTTTCCGGCGAGGGAACTAGCCGGAGAAAACGAACAAACTCTATTGGAGGTGGAGAGGCAAGGGAAGGTTCTAGAGAGAACAAGAGAGAACCAAAGAGAGATAGAGAGAAAGTGAAAGACTGGGAAATGAGGGGTCGGAGGGGGGGGNCTTAGGGTTATTTGGGCTGATTTTAAAAGGGGGTATTGGGCTGGTAGATTTAGGCTAAAATCGAAATTAAAAATGGCTATTAGTTAAATACCCAAAAAAAAGATAAATAATTAATAAAAAATATTTAATAATTACATAAAATGAAATTAATGATAAATAAATGAAATTAAGGTAATTAATGAAGATAAAAAATATAAAATAAAATAATTATTAATTTAAATGGTATAAAATGTACAATTAGGCCATTGTTGTAAAATTATTGTAATTATGATCAAATAATGCCAAATTGGCTAATTTGTGAAATAATCAAATCCTAATAGGATTAACAATGATATATTGACTGGGAAATATTTTGAAATTATTTATAATACAATTTATTAATAATTATTGAATATAAAAATACTGAATAAATGTGAAAAGGGTTTAATAAAAATATGAATTTTTTTTAAAAATACCAGTTATTATAAAGAGTGATTTTGAAGGTATATATACAAATTTAAAAAATAATTTGAGAAAAAATTGGGTATCAACAGGGTGTACAGACTCCGGAGGGGCTCCCATAGCCCAAGTGTTATATTTGTTGCGGTGTGCAACCCGATCCAATATGTATATTGCTGCGGCATGCATCCCGGTCCATATATAACATATATTGTTGCGGCGTGCAGCCCGACCCATATATAATCTATATTGTTGCGGCGTGCATCCTGATCCATATGTAATATATAACATATATATATTGATGCGGCGTGCAGCCCGATCCATAACTATCCTTACATACTCGGCTCTCGGCCTCACTCAGTCATCCTCACAAGTCACTCGGGAAATTCATCTCAACTCACGTGACTCAGCCCAAAATACTTCTTAGAGTTTCAAAGTTCTGTGATAACAGTGAACATAATAACAAGTAGGAAACATGGCTGAGTTCACAATTGTTCTATAAGGATAGTGTGAGAATAGTGTAAAAGTACCTCAGAGGGTCTAGACAGGTCGGCACAAGGCCCCAAACATGGCTCACATCCCATAAGGAAGTATAAATTTCTAAAATACAGGATATCGCAAGGTTTCAAATCGATTACGCGGCTTAATAGTTGCTACGGGACGGATCAGGTCACAATCCCTATCGGTGCACGCCCCCACGCTCGTCACCTAGCATGTGCATCACCTCATTTACAAAAACAATATCAAATACTGGGGTTTCATACCCTCAGATTTAGAGTTACAATCGTTACTTACCTCAAAACAGCCCAAAAGGTACTCTCTGATACTCTTGCCCCTAGAATTGGCTCCCAAATTCTCCGAATCTAACCAAAATAAGATTAACGTCATCAATATACGCTAAAAGAACAAAATCCAATCGAAAACTATCAATTTTGACACAATTCTCGAAATTTCGCCAAACCCGAGCCCCGGGCCCATGTCACAGAATTCTAGAAAATTTAAATCACAAGAATCCTCATCCTCCCACGATTCTACACATACCAAGAACACCAAAATCGGACTACAATTACACACTCAAATCCTCAAAAGAAATTTCCAATTCCATGCACCTAACCTCCCCAATTTTGGGTTTAAATCCACCAATTTTCCGGTTTAATTACTTACAAAACAACATAGAATCGAGTTGTGAAGTCAAAAATATTACCTCCAAGTGATTCCCTTCGGTTACCTCTTCAAACCCTCTCAAAGAGCTCCAAACCCGCTCAACAATGGAGGAAAAATAGACTAAACTGGCAAAAATGGCCTTTTAAAACATTCTGCTCATCACTAAATATTAACTCACTACGATCGCGGGACTACCCACACAATTGCGAAGAACAAACTTACTGCCTCCAAATATTACCAATTGTGATTGCAACATTCCCCACGTGATCCCGAAGATTTCACCCTCTGACCTATGCGATCGTGTTCCTATTCACGCGGTCGCGAAGAACAATTGCAACAACCTCACGCGCCTCCTTTTTCTTCTACGCGATCGCACAAGGAACCACGCAACCGCACCGCTCTGGCTGCCCAACCTATGCTATCGCAAACCTCATTATGCAATCGCATAGGACAAATCTTCATGCCTCAAACTTTACTCTACGCGATCGCGGATGAACTCACGTGATCGCAATGAACAAACCACTGCTGCTAAATACCAGAAAACGAGCAATCCCTCAAAGACCAAAAGTGCCCGTTTGACCCTCCGAAATACACCCGGGGCCCTCAGAACATCAACCAAACACGCCAACACATCCCATAACCTTATTCAAACTTAGAGGAGCCATCGAAACACCAAAAACGACCCAAAAACTCCAAAATTACATTAAATTCAAGCCTATGAACTTTGAAACTTCTAAATTTCCCCAAAGATGCTGAAACCATCCAAAACACATCCGATTGACTTGAGAATTTGCAAACATACCCAAAATGACATTACAAACCTGCTTCAAATCCCGGAATTTCATTCCGACCCCGATAGCCTATTTTCCACTGCCGACCGAAAATCACGAAAAACTAACTGTTGCCAATTCAAGCCTAATTCTACACCGGACATCCAAACTTCATTCTGAACACACTCCTAAGTCTCAAATCACCTAACGAAGCTATCCGAGCCATATAATCCACATTCCGAGGTCTTTTACCAATAAGTCAACTACCAATTGACTTTTTCAACTATTAAGCTACTCTAAGAGACTAAGTGTCTCAGTTTTCACCACGACCACTCCGAACCCAAACCAACCAACCCAATACAACATAAATATGCTAAGAAACATATGATAAAGTAGAAATGAGGGAAAAAGGGCTAATCTCACGGAACGACCGGCCGGGTCGTTACAAAAGACCCCTTAAATTGGGAAGAATAAATTAACAACTCAGATTGATGTTTAAATAAGGCAAGAAATAAGTCATAGGCCATTTATAAGTCGGTTGGAATAAATTAGAACCCAGAAATAAAATCAATAGCATAATTAAGGAAAGTAGTTCCAATTTATGTTTCACAAATAATGAAAATAGGTAAAAATCACAGAAAGTAACGATCTTAGCAGAGTAATATAACTCCGAACCCTAATTAGTCAAATAAAATAAATTAATCCCTGTTATTTAAATAATAACGAACGAATATTGAAACAATTAATGAGATGAGCAGAAACCCTAGGATTTAGAACATAGACATTAGAAATCAGTCGAACAAGTAAAGAAAACAAAAGTTAAGCACTTAGAAAAATTTAGTATATTTGTAGAAACTTAAAGGGATGAAACCCTAGCTTTAGATAAAACAAAAATAAATTAATAATAAGAGAACATAAAAAGTTTTAAAAGAGAAATATCAAATAAATCTTAAAATTATCTCAGATCTACAAGCATATGAACATATTCGAGTAGCAAGAGACTAGGGTTTTAAAAATTACAGAGATGGGAAGAAAATCTTGTTTGGAACCATAGATTTGAGCCATAAACATGAATATAACAATACTCACAAATATAGAGATGAACACAGGCAGATTCACCGAGAAAATGAAGGACTAAAGCCAAGTCTGTGTCGAATCTCTTCGAGATTCCATCGAATAACATAAAAACCTTACCACCAGTAAAGATAGGAGGCCAGATAAGACCTAAGATAGAAGTGGAACCCCATGGATTGAAGAGGGTTCAGGTGACGATGAACTAGGGTTAGGGGAAGGTTGAGAGAGAAGAGAGGAATAGGGGATTTAGGGGCGGCATAATTGGGAAAATGATTAGGTTTAGGGTCGCTTGGTGTAACTAAAAAAAGAAATGGATCCTGGACCGTCAATATTCTGAGATCAACGACCAGGATTCCATATGGTTTTGGGGTGGTTTGGAAGAATTGGGTTTTGGGTACTGGGTTGTGATTCTAATTGGGTTGGGGTAATAATTTGGGCTAAGGTCCGAAATTAAAAGTGGCTATTTGTTTAATACCCAATCAATTTGGTAAATAATTCATAAAAACAACTAATAAATGATAAAAATTGATATTTATGCATGAAAATAATTACTTAATATTATAAAAATATAAAAGGTCATTTCTTGTGAAATAAGGTACTTATGCACATGTGGGATATTATTGTTAAGCTATTGAAATTATAATCCTAAAAATGTAAATATGGTTATTCAAGAAATAATTACAACTTAGTGTAAATATAAATGATAAAATTAAGCACTAAGATTATTATAAAACCATTTGCGATGCAATTGGTAACTATTTATATATAATAAAAATAATGGGATGAATTAATTGAAAAACTTTAAAAAAATGCAGAAATTAGGAAAAATATTAATTGATGTTCATATATACATTTTGAAAATAATATAGGAAAATATTGGGTACCAATAGCTGCCCCTCTTTACCCGGGAAGGATGAAAGAGTTATCAGGTAAAGATATAATGGCCAATTTTGACCGAATATGGTGATTTGAGAGACATAGGCCGCAATATGGTTTCCGAGCTGCTTACATATCCATGGTTTTACGGGAATCAGGCCGTGTGTAGTTCTTGATTCACCGGTGAAATATACCGATGAAGTTATAACAAGAACGAGCACAAGGTTTTGGATAGGTGAAATAGTTACAGTGAGCCGTCAGGTTTGAAATAGTGTGAAGGAAATGGAGCGGGATTGCTCCCGTTGGGGTAATGGTTGCTCATCGGGTTATCTGAAAATAAAAGGCGCAGTATAAGCATATATCTTTGCATAAATTTAAACATGATGCAAATTCCCTTCAGACCATGCGGATTGTCTTTGGACTTTTGAGGATGACGTCTTTAGACCATGATGTCCCTGGCTATGAATTGAGTGATAAGGGATTCGCAGGCCATGAAATGGTGTTCTCAGACCATGATAATGGTGCCGCCGAACCATGACATCTTTGAATAACGATATGCAAGTTTGATAGATCCTCAAGCCATGGCATCGTGTCTTCTGGCTATGAGGATGGTGCATTCAGACTATGACTCCTTCGAACAAGCTGGCTGTAGCCCATGAGATTCAAAGACATGATGCTAGAAACAACAAGACAAGGCTTAGTATTGTATGGAGGTAGGGGTAGAGTTTAGCCCGAGAGAATAGAATAAATAATGCAAGAGAGACAATGCATAGTCGCATGCAAAGTTCGGGACATGGCTTAGTCCCATGCAAAGAGAAGGCAGGGCTTAGTCTTATGCAAGGCGGAGGCAATGCTTAGCGTCATGCAGGATTTGAGACAATGCTTAGTCTCATGCAAAGTTCGGGGTAGGGCTTAGTCCCATGAAAAGAGAAGGCAGTGCTTAGCCTTATGCAAGTGGAAGGCAATGCTTAGCCTCATGCAGGATTTGAGACAATGCTTAGTCTCATGCAAGGTTCGGTACATGGCTTAGTCCCATGCAAAGACAAGGCAGTGCGTAGCCTTATGCAGGATTTGAGACAATCCTTAGTCTCATTCAAGGTTTGGAACAGGGCTTAGTCCCATGAAAAGAGAAGGAAGTACTTAACCTCATGCAGGTTTTGAGACAATGCTTAGTCTCATGCAAGGTTCGGGATAGGGCTTAGTCCCATGCAAACAGAAGGAAGTGCTTAGCCTCATGCAGGATTTGAGACAATGCTTAGTCTCATGCAAGGTTTGGGACAGGGCTTAGTCTCATGCAAAGAGAAGGCAGCGCTTAGCCTTATGTAAGATTTGAGACAATGCTTAGTCTCATGCAAGGTTCGGGATAAGGCTTAGTCCCATGCAAATAGAAGGTAGAGCTTAGCCTTATGCAAATATGGAGGCAGGGATTAGCCTCATGCAAGATTGAAAAAATAGGTGATAATAGAGTATTTCTTAGCTGGAAATGAGTTTGGTATCTTTATTGCTACGAAGGTTGTGATTCAAAGGTGTGCATATTCCTTATTCCTGCGTTTGCGGAGGAAGGTTGGTTCATTCCTTCGTCTGGTTGCTTGATTTGCTCTGTTCCATATGAAGACCCTGTTCAAATTATCGGGGTAGCTTTCACAAAGCAGAGTTTATGTTCAAAAGCACGCATGCATAATTTTTGAAGACATAGTAAAATATAGTTAGAAATTGGTTAGATGAACCACTGACTGTGACACAATCAAAGACATTGCGACTGCTTCTGTCATAGAATTTTGAGGGTCCTTCTAAAAAATCTACCCCAGTCAACTGAATAACGCTTTATATGCTGAGATTGGTTGAACTTGCTTCAGAATTTTGAGGATCCTCCTCAAAATTCTGCCCTAGTTTCTTATTATGGGGGAAATACAAAATCTATTGAATTATGATCGAACCCACATGGCTACCTACATATCCCCTCTTTAACAGGAATCGGGTCGAGCATAGTTCAATTTATATGATATGAAGAAGCATAAATAGTTTACACATAGTATCTTTTGACTGTTTCTGAATTGATCGGTTTTGGCCAAATTTCTCCGTCCATTTCTGCAAGTATGAGAGCTCCTTCTGTTAATACCCTGTGAACCATGTAAGGACCTTGCCAGTTGGGAGAGAATTTCCCTTTGGCTTCATCTTGATGCAGGAATATCTTCTTCAACACCAGCTACCCCGGTGTGAACTGTCTCGGCTTGACTCTTTTGTTCAAGGCTTTGGACATTCTGTTCTGATAAAGTTGTCCGTGACATATCGCGTTCGTACTCTTTCTATCTACGAGGGCTAGTTGCTCATAACGAATCCTTATCCATTCTACTTCGCTGGGCTTAGCTTCTTGTATGATTCTCAGGGAAGGAATTTCTACTTCGGCAGGAATGACAACTTCAGTACCATAAACCAGCAAAAAGGGAGTTGCCCTGGTTGATGTGTGGACTGTGGTACGGTATCCCAGTAAGGCGAATGGTAGCTTCTCGTGCCATTGTCTTTTATTTTCTACCATTTTCCTTAGTATCTTCTTGATGTTATTGTTTGTAGCTTCTACGACTCTGTTCATTTGGGGCCTATATTCTATGGAATTCTTGTGCTTGATTTTGAAAGTCCCACACATGGCTTTCATCAGATCATTGTTGAGATTGGCGGCATTGTCAGTGATGATGGACTCTGGAACCCCGAACCGAGAAACAATTCAGCCGCGAAAAAGATCCGCAACGACCTTCTTGGTTAAAGCTTTGTAAGATGAAACTTCAGCCCATTTAGTGAAGTGGTCGATAGCCACTAAAATAAACAGATGCCCATTTGAGGCGGTAGGCTCAATCAGACCAATGACATATATTCCCCAAGCGGCAAAAGGCCAAGGTGAACTTGTTGCATTAAGCTCGTTTGGTGGAACTTTTATCATGTTTGCATGAACTTGACATTGCTAACACTTATGAACATACCAGATGTGATCTATTTCCATGATCATCAGAAAGTAACCTGCCTTGAGTATCGTCTTGGCCAAGAAAAAACCATTCATATGCGGGCCGCAGGTGCCAACATGTATCTCCTCAAGCAACTTAGAAGCTTCCTTTGCGTCGACACACCTTAATAGTCCCAGATCATGAGTTCTTCCACTGTGGAAGAAATGGTTGGACAACCTCCAATTTTGAGTATGGTTTGCATGCTCCGGTTATTCTCCTTGTCCCAAATACTCCTTGATATCGTGGAACCAAGGCTTACCGTCTGTCTCCTGTTCGATGTGAGCACAATATGCCGGCTGATTATGGATCCTTACTGGGATAGGATTAATGAAGTTCTTGTCTGGATGATGTATCATTGATGACAAAGTAGCCTGTGCATCGGCAAACTCTTTCTGAATTCTAAGGACATGCCAAAACTCGATATTTGTGAACCTCTTCTTCATTTCTTGCACATGATACAGATATAGCAATATCTTAGAATTCTTGGTAGCCCACTCTCCTTGTACCTGGTGCATAAGCAAATTCGAATCACCGATTGCTAGCAGTTCCTGAATGTTCTTGTCAACAGCCATGTTGAGCCCTAATATGCAAGCTTCGTATTCTGCCATTTTGTTTCTGCATGGGCATATGAGTTCCGTAGATACCGGATAATGTTGACCAGTTTCTGATACCAAGACAGCTCCAATGCTGACTCCTTTGAAGTTCGTCGCTCCGTCAAAGAACATTCTCCAACCATCGTAGGCTTCAACAATGTCTTCTCCTACGAATGATACCTCTTCATCGAGAAAATACGTCTTCAAAGGCTCGTATTCTCCTCCCAAAGGGTTTTCAGCAAAGTGGTCTGCCAGTGCCTGTCCTTTGACTACTTTCTGAGTTACATAGACGATGTCGAATTCACTCAACAAGATTTGCCATTTAGCCAGTTTTTGGCATGGGCTTTTGGAAGATGTATTTCAAAGGATCCATCCTTGATATGAGATATGTTGTATAAGCACATAAGTAATGCCTCAGCTTCTGAGCAGGTCAAGGCACAACAGGTACATTCCAGCAGAGAGTACCGTGCTTCATAAGGTGTGAACTTCTTACTTAGGTTGTAGATGGCCTGTTCTTTTCTCCCTATCTAGTCGTGCTGCGCAGTCGAAAGCTCCATCTAGCACTGCAAGGCGGAGTAGCAGTGGTCTACCTAGCACTGGCTTGACTAAAAATGGCGGTGTTGATAAGTACTACTTGTTTTTGTCAAAATTCTTTTGGAAATCCTCGGTCCAACTAGTTGCAGCGTCCTTCTTCAACATTTTGAAAATAGGCTCACATATTACTGTGGGCTGTGCTATGAAACGACTGATGTAGTTAAGGTGTCCCAGGAAACTCATCACATATTTCATTCTATTTGGCGGTGGTAACTCTTGGATGGATCCAATTTATTCCCCGGCGACTAACGATGAATCCCAATAGCTTTCCGGCAATGCGCATTTTGCGGGGTTTAGCTTCAGGTTGTACTTCCGCAGTATGTCGAAGAATTACCTCAAGTCTGCTATGTGATTTGTGGCCGTCTTGGATTTAATGATGACATCATCCACATATACCTCAATTTCTTTGTGCATCATGTCATGAATAATAGTAGTCATGTCCCTCATGTAGGTGGCCCAAACATTCTTTAGGCCGAATGACATCATCTTGTAACAATACACACCCCACGGTATAATGAAAGCCGTTTTCTCAGCGTCCTCCTCATCCATCTTGATCTAATGGTAACCGATGAAGCAATCCACAAAAGACTGGAGTTCAAGATGTGTATATTTGGAAGCGAGAAATCATCCTTTGGGCTGGCTCTATTGAGATTACGATAATCGACACAAACTCTAACTTTCCTATACCTCTTCGGAACTGGCACAATGATGGCTAGCCAAGTTGGATATTCAACTACCCCTAGGACCTTGGCTTTGATCTACTTAGTAACCTCCTCTTTGACTTTCAGGCTCATATCAGGCTTGAATTTCCTGAGTTTCTGCTTTACGGGCGGACACATTGGATTTGTGGGCAACTTGTGCGCAAAAATGGACGTTCTTAATCTTGTCATATCATCGTGAGACCACGCAAAGATGTACTCATACTCTTTCAAGAGCCTAGTGTACTCCTCTTTCTCTAAAGGTGACAAGTGGATGCTGATGCGGTTCTCCTTGACGGTTTCAGAATTACCCAAGTTAACTATCTCAGTTTCGTCCAAGTTGGACTTAGGTTTGTTCTCAAAATCATCAACTTCTCTGACGATCTCCTCGAGTATTACATCCTCTTCTTCTGAATCAGTATCCTTTTGTTACGTTGTCTCATTACATGTCACAATTGTTGATTCATCGAGATAGGAAATAGTAATGCTGTATGGATAAAGATATGAGAGAAATGTGGTAATAATAAACATCAATTCATTGAAAGCGTTAAGAAAAAGTGATTTTTCAAATAGTAACATTTTTGGAATATTGAAAAATATTATTTAGAAAAAAATAAAAAGTGCAAAAATGGAAAAAATATTTTTTAGAAAGGTGAACAATGATATTCAGCCTTGCTACCCCGGAACTTGTCAGGCCCTTGACAGTCTAACGATCCACTTCTTGAGAAATGCTCCTCTCTCCACAGCTTGGATGTTAGGGCCTTCCTCCCCCTCCTCCTCGACAACCACACAACAGTCCATATCATTATCTTCCAAGAACAAACTCCTCAATGCTGCCAACGATTCTTCTTTCTCTGATCCCCATATAGTATCGGCCTGATGGAAGGTCTGATTCAAGTGTGGCACAGGATGCTCAAGTGGATAGTATGGACCACGCCATAGTGGGGACCAATCTTGGTATTCTTACAGGTGTATTGGTATCCAAACCCAAAAGTGGTACCATGGCACTTTGGCTGTATTGGTTTGGAGATGCCCTGAAGATTCTTACCAAGAACATTGCCGGGCTCATATCCTCTCCATGCTAGCATGCTTGATATCTTGTTACTCCACCACTTATCATTCTCAATCATGTTGACCAACTCGATACGATGGTAGGTTTCTCCACCTAACCTTCTTCTGTTTTCAATCACCGGGATAGTCTGACTAGTGTAGATGGGGTTGCTCCCATCTCCATGGATAATTACTTCCTGGTCGTTCCATTCAAACTTCACAGCCTGATGTTAAGTAGATGATACAGTCCCAGTGGCGTGTATCCACGGTCGTCCTAACAGCACATTGTAAAAGGCAGACATGTCCAATAAATGAAACTCAACATCAAACCATGTAGGGACCATTTCCATGCAGAGATTAGTTTCTCTAATGGTAGCTTACCCGTCGAATGCTTTCACATTAATAGTTCCCTCTCGTATCGCATGTAGGCCTTTGCCCAACGTCTTCAACGTTGTCAATGGTAAAATGTTGAGGTTGGATCCTCTATCAATCAAAACTCTGGCGATAAACATATCTTCGCATTGCACTGTGATGTGCAGTGCCCTGTTGTGATTCAACCCTTCAAGCGGCATCTCGTCCTTGTGGAAGGTGATTTTATGGCTTTCTAGCACCTGCCCCACCATATTGGCCATTTATCCACCAGTGATGTTGTTGGGTACCTATGCTTCACTCAACACCTTTATTAGAGCATTCTTGTGTGCCTCAGAATTTTGCAGCAGCGACAAGATAGATATCTGAGCGGGAGTGTTGTTCAAATGATTAATGACATAGTACTCCCTTGCCTGTACCTTCCTCTAGAGGTCATCTGGACCAGTTTCAATGATGGGTTGTTTGTCATAAGCGTGCTTACTGGTTTCTCCTAAATGTTCAGGTGTATAAACCCTTCCTGTTATGGTCATTCATTGTGCTGCGCCAGATTCTTCTATCTTTCACTTTCCAATTCTTCTAGCCTCCACCACATTATCCCAAGGTAAATCATTGGGACTGAAGGGCGGTGTGGACGCCACCGTTACAATGTAAGGTATGGCCATCTTCACATTAAATGGAGTGAGTATTGCTGCAGGTGGCGTTACTTCTACTTCTAAAGGAACCGATGCGGCTACCTCAACTCCAACGGGCGGCTGTACCTGCACCACAATGGGATTGAGTGTTACTGCAGGTTTCTTAGGATCATCACCTTCTCAAATAAGCCCGATTGATCCCTCGGGATCCCAATCTTCATCAATTTCTATCACATTGACCCCTCCACCCCTATGATCTGGGAGAGGACTATTGGGATTGGGTGCAACTTCCTTCGGCTGTATGACCTTACTATTAATTAGTGTTTGTATCTTGTATTTTAAGTTGCGACACTTGTCAATAGTGCGCCCCTTCATGCCAGAACGATACACACACGTCTTTTTTGGGCGGACACATTGTGATGATTTTTTTATAGCCACAGTGGGAATAGGGGTGACATATCGAGCGGCTTTCAACCTTTCGTATAACTGGTCGATGGGTTCAGCAATGGCGGTGTACTGTTTGGGTGATTTGCGGTCAAAATAAGGCCTGGGTTTTTGGTGTTTGTACGAGCTGGAGGTGACTAATAATAGAACGGCTGGGTGTTATAGGTGTGGTAGGCAGTAGCCGGTTGGGAATATCTCGGAGGTGATGGTTGGTATATGGGTGGAGTATTTGGTACGTGAGTGGAGGGGTCTGGTATACAACTGGAGTTTTGGGTCCCTGGGCCACCATTACTGTTCCCATATCTTTCTCTTTTGGTACGTGAGTGAACGGGTCACCATTCCACTTTTGATACCTTCCTTGATCCTTTCTCCGAGTTTGATCATGTCGGAGAACTTGGGATTCTCGATTACAAGGAACTTGTTCATTTTCTCTTTATCTAATGCGGGCCTTAGCTTCGCTGCTTCTGACCTCCATTGAGTAGCATACTCGCGGAAACTCTCAGTGGGATTCTTCTTGAGATTCTGGATATAGAAGACGTCTGGTGCATTTTCAGTGTTGAACCTGAATCTATCCATGAAATCTGATGCCATGCTTACCCAATTAGCCCATTTCTAGGGATTTTGACTTATGTACAAAGATAGGGCGTCTCTAGTGAGGCTTCTCATGAATAGCTTCATGCGAATCCTTTCGTCCTTTCCAACCCCTACGAGCTTTTCACAGCAGGTTCTCAAATGTACCTTTGGGTCACCTGTTCCATTGAACATCTCGAACTTAGGAGGTTTGTAACTCTCTGGCAGTTCCACATCTGGCTGAATGCAAATATCCTCACAATTCAAACCTTTGATTCCTTTGCCTCCTTTAACATCCTGAACCCGACTTTTGAGTTTCTTGAGCTCTTCTGCCATGTTCTTAATGAGAATGTCCTTTTCGGCGGATTCCAATGTATATGAGATTGGTTGAACATAGTGGGGCAAGGTTTGCACGTATATGGAGTTTTTTTGGGTGAATGCTAGGAGTTTGGGTGTAGCGGTGATCATTGGTTGAATTTTGGGGACCAGGGGTAGGCCGGGGGTATTCTAAGGAGGTGTCAGGTTTTGGGTTATTGGGTATTTGGATGATTGATATCTGGGACGTTTAGTGTAAGGGAGAGGTTTTCCAAATTACGGACATGCTCAAGCTCACCGTGTAGTTCAAGTATCTTCTGTTCAAGCCGCGAAACCAAGTCATTTGGTGCCGGAGTACTCTGACCATCAGAAGTTTCCACATTCTAAGCATGTGTGGGGTTATCTTTTCTGACACCACTAATATCGTCCATCTTAGCTTTCCCTTTGCCTTTTGACGCACTTGGAGGAGGAAGAGGTGGAGGGCCTCTAGATCTGGTGTGGTAAGATGATGATGCCAGTATGTGTGAACGAAAACAAAAGGTAACCAAGTTAGTTAGAGTTCTGAAAAATGTTTGCACATATTGGAAGAATGTAAATTCGCGTCCTAATTTTGGAGCTTTGTTGTGCCCGAGGTAGGCCTATCGACAAGTAGATTTGGAGAATTTTAATTACAATAATTGCCTTATTTCATTAACACACTAAATAAGACGAATCTAAAATGACAATAAGGTAAGTCAGTAATGGCACTTGGCCTTATTACATTCGAAAAGTAAAAATGAATAAAACTAATCTACTTGGTCCTAGAAGCCAGGCCTTCAGGCAAGTCTGAGGTACACCAATAGTCCATAATACACCAAATGGATTCTGGTGTGTTAAAGTTCCCAAGGTCCTCAGGGACCCCGGGCGGTACTCACACCAGAACCTTTTCAAAGAGATAGTTTTTTTGTAAACAAGTTTGGAAAGGCCAGCCCCTGTGTGTCAGAGTTCGGAGGACTCTCATGGACTCTTAGGCAGTACTCACATTAGAGGGGCAGTACCCTAGATATCTAAGATTAGGAGTTGAAAAAAAGGTAGCTGATAGTTTTAGAAAAAAAATAGCTAGGATTTTAGAAGTGAACAGAAACAGATTACATGATCACAAATAGAACAGAAACACATCTTAGCAGATTGGTTGAGACATGGGTACCAATAGGCACAACAATAGGAGGAACACTTGAATTATAGGAAGAACATGGTCACAACTGAGTCAAACAAAGTTTCACATTGCTGAAGTTGACTTAGTTTATTAACTATTACTAGGTGGAATCATATAGACATGTATTTAACAGAGAGAATCATGCTGAAGTTAAAATAACTAATTAGATAGCCATACATAAAAAATAGCAGGAATCTAAAGCACATTAGTCTTGTAAGAAGGAGATAGAAATCATGAATTGATCAGGAACATGCTAAGGTAAATTATCAGCACATAGAACAAGACAAGAATGGAGGCATGCTAGTTGAGAAGGAGATAGACAGGAACTACATAGCAAACAGGAGCATCAAAGTTTGAAATAAACTATTACTATAAAACACATAGAACAACATAAAATAGTAGGAACTAAGGCATAGTTGCTAATGAAAAAAGATGGTTAGGAATTAGATTTCAAAACAGAAGCATATTGAAATTCATAATAAAGCTGACTACATATCATATAGAAGAGAACATGATAAAACAAATAGGGGCATACCAGTTAAAAGATAGCAGGCAGGAAGGTGAAGGCAAGTTGAATCCAATAGTCGAGCCTTAGCTTTCAGCCGGCTAGATAGTGCAGCAAACACAAGTAATGGAAAAAATTACAATGGAGAGTGTGTGTGTGAGTAAGAGTTTGTGTGTGTGTTTCTGTATCTTTCTGAGTGTGTTCGTGTGTTTTCAAAACCAGAAAGAGGGGGGGGGGGAGGATTATATAGAACTTAGCAGGTTAAAACAAATAAGGCAAAAAATATTAGAGTTCATAAATAAGGCATACAAGTAAAATCAACCCGTTAATTGAGGCTAAACTCAATCAAATAACTTAACAAAATCAGGGAAAGACCCATTAAATTGTGGAGAATCAATTAACAGCTCAGATTGGGGTTTAAATAAGGAAATAAATAAGTCATATGCCATTTATAAGTCATTTGGAATAAATTAGAACCCAGAAATCCAATCAATAGCATAATTAAGGAAAGTAGTACCAACTTATGTTACACAAATAAGGAAAATAGGTAAAAATAACAGAAAGTAACAATCTTAGCAGAATAATATAATTTCGAACCCTAATTAGTCAATAAAATCAATTAATCTCTGTTAATTAAAGAACAATGGACAAATGTTGAAACAATCAATGAGATAAGCAAAAACCCTAGGTTTTAGAACATAGACATGACAATCAGTCAAACAAGTAAAGAAAGCAATAGTTAAACACTTAGAAAAAATTTAGTATTTTTGCAGAAACTTAAAGGGATGAAACCCTAGCTTTAGAGAAAACAAAAATCGGTTAATAATAAGAGAACACAGAAAGTTTTTAAAGAGAAATATCAAATAAAACTTAAAATTATCTCATATATACAAGGATCTAAACAGATTCGAGTAGCAAGAGACTAGGGTTTAAAAAATGACAGATATGTGAAGAAAATCTTATTTGGAACCATAGATTTGAGCCATAAACATGAAGATAAGAATACTCACAAATGTGGATATGAACACAGGCATATTCATCGAGAAAATGAAGGACTGAAGCCAAGTCTATGTCAAATCTCTTCGAGATTCCATCAAATAACATAAAAACCATACCACCGGTAAAGATAGGAGGCCAGATAAGACCTAAGATCGAAGCGGAACCCCATGGATTGAAGGAGGTTCAGGTGATGGCGGGATAGGGTTAGGGGACGATTGAGAGAGAAAAGAGGAAGAGGGGATTTAGGGGCGGCGGAATTGGGAAAATGGTTAGGTTTGGGGTCATTTGATGTAATTGAAAAAGGAAATGGACCCCGGACCGTTATTCTTCTAAGATCAACGGCCAGGATTCCATCTGGGGTTGGGCATGGTTGGAAAAATTGGGTTTTGGGTATTGGGCTGTGATTCTAATTGGGCTGGGGTAGTAATTTGGGCTATGGTCCGAAATTAAAAGTTGCTATTTGTTAAATACCCAATCAATTTGGTAAATAATTCGTAAAAATAGCTAATAAATGATTAAAATTGATATTCATGCATGAAAATAGTTACTTAAGATTATAAAACTATAAAAGGTCATTTCTAGTGAAATAAGGTAACTATGCACATGTGGGCTATTATTGCAAAGGTATTGCAATTATAACCCTAAAAATGTAAATATGATTGTTCAAGAACTATTTACAACTTAGTATAAATATAAATGATAAAATTAAGATTATTATAAAACCATTTGCGATGCTATTGGTAACTATTAATATATAATAAAAATACTGGGATGAATTAATTGAAAATCCATAAAAAATACATAAATTATGAAAAATATTAATTGATGTTCATATATGCATTTCGAAAATAATATAGGGAAAAATTGGTTATCAACAAGAGTTTCCCTTGTAACTGGGCCTATCCACCTGTGAGAGAATCCCAGAAACCAATCCTAACAGCATATGCATAAACCTATGATGCAACACAATATGAAACAACACCAACCACCACCTTATAAGCAATATATTACTAGAAAGGAAACACCCTAAGAAAAAACTATACAAGTAATACGTAGTTCATAGGGAGTAGTTTCATAGAAACTATTACATAGCTATTCAAACAAATGAGGGTACATCTTTTTTATTTCTTCCTCGGCATCCCAAGTGCCTCTTCAACCTACTGGTTTCACCAAAACAGTTTCACAGAGGCAATATCTTTATTTCTTAGCTTTTGGACCTGCCTATCAAGGATGGCTACTAGAGTTTCTTCATAGGCCAGTTCATCATAAACCTCAATAGTCTCAACTGGCACAATATCTGACGGATCTCCAAATACCTTCTTCAACATAGACACGTAGAATATCGGGTGCACTAATGACATCTCAGGTGGTAGCTCAACTTGTACGCCACCTGACCAATCCTCTGAATGATTCTGTATGGCCTGACATAGCTCGGACTCAATTTCCTTTTTCTTTCCAAACCACATTATTCCCTTCATGGGGGAACCTTCAAGGATACCCAATCATCTACTTTGAAATACAAATATCTTTGACGAACATCTGAATAGGACTTTTAATGACTCTGAGCAATTTTCAACCGATCCTTTATGACCTTAACCTTCTCCACAATCTGATGCACGAGGTCTGGTCCTATAACCCAGCTTCCCCAATCTTGAACCACCCAATGGGAGATATACATCTCCTACCATGTAACGCCTAAAATGGTGTCATATGAATACTAGCATGATAGTTGTTGTTGTAAGAAAATTTTATGAGTGGCAAATGATTATCCCAGCTACCCTTGAAGGCAAGAACACAAGCACGCAACATATCCTCAAGCGTCTGAATAGTCCGCTCTGCCTGCCCGTCGGTCTGTGGATGAAAGGTTGTACTAAGATTCACTTGAGTACCCAAATCTTGCTGAAATTTCTTCCAAAAATTGCCCGTGAATTGTGTACCTCGATCCTAAAAGATAGAAACTAGAGTGCCATGCAACCTGACTATTTCCTTGATATACAACAGAGCATATTATTCCGCTGTATCAATAGATTTACCTGGCAAGAAATGTGCTGCATTTGTGAGTCGATCCACAATCACCCAAATTGATTCAAACTTGCACGGAGCGCGTATCAGTCCCACCACAAAGTCCATATTAATCATTTCCCACTTCCACTCTGGAATTTCTATGTTACGTGCCAACCTACCAACTCGTTGGTGTTCGGCCTTTACTTGCTGACAACTCGGACATCTTTCCATAAATACTGCAACATTCCTCTTCATGTCATTCAATCAATAGACTTCCTTCATATCATGTACATCGTTGTAGAGCCTGGATGCACAGAATACCTAGAAGTGTGAGGCTTGGTCATGACTTTTTCTTGGAGACCATTACATTTGGAACACATAGCCGCCCTTGGTACCTTATTGTACCATCATCAACTCCATGAAAAAGCCATATTTTTATACATGAATCCCCTCCTTCAACTGTACCGACAATGGATCGTTGTATTGCTTATCTTTGACTTCCACAACAAGCAATGATTGAGCCCTATTTTGCACAATTACCCCTCCTTCACTAGAGTCTGCAAGACGAACTCCCAAACTAGCTAACTGGTGAACTTGCTTGGCCAAAAGCCTCTGACATACCTACAAGTGTGCCAAACTGCCACATATTTCAGCCTAAGAGCATCTTCCACAACATTAGCTCTCCCCGGATGATATAGAATACCGAAATCCTAATCTTTTGAGTAACTCAAACCATCTTTTCTGCCTCAGATTCAACTCATTCTGTTTGAAAATATATTGAAGCTTCTTGTGGTCCGTTAATACATCCAAATAATGACGCCAAATCTTCAATGCAAAAACCACCGTGGCAAGTTCCAAGTCATGTGTTGGATAGTTATTTTCATGATTCTTGAGTTGCCTATAAGCAAAAGCTATAACCTTGCCATGTTGCATCAATACACACTGGAGCCCGATCCTTGAAGCATCACAATATACCACGAACCCATATGTACCCTTAGGTAGGGTCAACACTAGTGTCGTAGTCAATCTTGATTTCAACTCCTAGAAGCTTCTTTCATAAGCATTAGACCATTGAAATTTGATGGCCTTCTACGTCAATTAGTCAACATAGAGGAAAGAGTAGAGAACCCCTCCACAAACTTTCTGTAATACCCCGCTAATCCGAAGAAACTACGAATCTATGTTGGAGTTATAGTTCTAGGCTAGTCCTTCCCAGTTGCAACCTTCTATGGATCAACCTTAATTTCTTCTCCGGAGACGACACCAACCCAGGAATGTGACAGATTCAAGCCAAAATTCACATTTTGAAAACATCACATACAATTGGTGTTGATGAAGAGTCTGCAGAACTGCCCTTAGATGATCTCTGTGGTCCTCTCGACTTCTTGGATATACGAGAATCATTATCACAAAGGAGTCAATAAAAGTCTTGAAAACCCGATTCATAAGATCCATGAAAGCTGTCGGGGCATTTATTAGATCAAAAGGCATTACCACAAATTCACAGTGCCCATACCGGGTCCGGAAGTTGTTTTCGGAAAATCTTGTTCCCTAATATTCAATTGGTGTTACCTGGATCATAAATCAATCCTTGAGAAGTACCTAGCAGCCTGTAACTGATCAAACAAATAATCTATTCTTGGTAGTGGGTACTTATTTTTGATTGTGACATTGTTGAGCTGCCGGTAGTCAATATACATCCTTAGTGACCCATATTTCTTTCTTACAAAGAGAACCGGTGCGCCCCAAGGTGACACACTCGGTCGGATGAAACCCTTCTATAGCAAATCCTTTAATTATTCATTTAGTTCCTACAATTCTACCGGTGGAATAGGTATTGGTTGCTTGCCTGGCATCACATCAATCCTAAAATAAATCTCTCTGTCTGGTGAGATTCTAGGGAGCTCATCAGGAATGACCTTTTGAAATTCATTCACAAATGGCACAGACTTAAGTATATGTGCCTTAGCATCGATGTTTGTAACCCAGACCAAGTGGTAGATGTACCCCTTGTTAATCATCCTCGTGGACTTAAGGTATGAAATAAACCTACCGTTCGGCACCACATCAACCCCCTTTCATTCAATTACTGGCTCATCTTGGAACTCGAACCTAACGGTTCTGGTTCGACAATCAAGCTTAGAAAAATAGGAATAAATCCAGTCCATCCCCATGGTCACACCAAAATCAACCATCCCTAATTTTATGAGATCTGTGATGGCGCACCGAGATAATACAATCACTATAAACCCACGTGGACACAATAGACTCACCAACTGGAGTAGATACAGATAACAAATCATGAAGTTATTCTGGTTCTATCCCAAATTCTATAGAAACATTACGAGTAACATAGGACAAAGTGGAACCAGTATCAATAAGAGCATACACATCACGAGATTGGACACTCAATATACTTGTGACAACATCTCGAGAAGCCTCTGAATCTTGACGCCTCCGCATGACATAACATCTCCTAGGCCCTCCCAAGCTTTAGGCACCACCCCTAGGTGCACCACGCCCTGTGGATGCTGAAGTGCCTTGAGCCGGAGGAGATGTTGTGGATGTAGTAGCTATAGAACTGACTTGCTGCGCCATACCTCTGCCCATGGTACGTCGAGACTAGCGGCAATCTATCTAATATGACTCCTCATACCGCACTCATAGCAGATAGGTAAGTCCATGTAGAAGACCCCAAAATGCATCCTCCCACACTTTGGTCATGTGGGTCTCCTCTTCTGCTAAAATCTTTCTCCTGGACGACCCTACTGGTGGGGTCCCCTATTGCCTGATTTGGCCTGAAACTACTCCACTGCTACTAACTAGGCCTTGATGGCTATGCAATCATCGAAGACTATGTGGAAGACTGAGACGGCCTTGCTGACCCCCCTATAAATGCCGACCTACCACCACTACCACTAGAAGAACCACCAAAGGTTCCCGCGGACCGGGCCTTGCTGTTACCCTCACGCTCAAATATGTTCTTCAACTTACAGTTCTCTGTATCTTGAGAAAATTCTACCATCTTCCCATAGTTCATGTCAGAATTCAAGGCAATTGTAGCATCCTCGTTCATAACAAAAAAGCTACGGCCTATACAAACCAGCGCACTCTGGCCTCCATAGTGGGAAATATATGAATAACATAATTGGACAGGCACACAAACTCCATATGGTACTCCCACACACTCATGCTACCCTAGTTTAGGTTCTCAAACTCTACGGCACATGCTCCCTTAGTCTCGGCATGCAAGAAATGATTCATGAAAGCATTCGCAAACTCACTCCACCTCGTTAGAGGTCTTCCCTCCTCACGGCAATCCACCCACATCTCAAACAAAGAATAGGCCACCCCTTGAGGTGATAATAGGCCAGCTCGACTCCCTCTGTCTCCCTAGCACACATAACTCTAATGGTATTTTTCATATCATCGATGTAATCATGGGGATCCTCCTCGGGATCTGTACCATGAAAACTGGAGGATCTAACTGGAGAAACCCTGTTAACCCTAGAACCAATAGAGTCCTCTTGATGACTAGAAGAAGTGGGGGCAACATTTAACCTCTAGGTCTGGGAAGCCACTATCCGACCCAACATTTGTATGGCTCCCTTGAGATCCTCATCAGAAATACCAGAATCGGAAGTTGGGGCTGGAGGTGGAACCAGAATATCAGTTGGAGGATTCATCGCACCTTCATGAGGTGTAGGAACTGGTGCACTCTGAGTAGGCGTTACACCCCATATTTTCCTACATGTTAGTACGCCGTAAGTAAATTCATTTAAGCTCCGAAATGAGATTATTTTTGAAAGTATATAAATTAAGTTAATAATGTTACTTTTGATGTTAAAAATATTTATTATCATGAATAACAATTACTAGGAGGGTTGGAAAGCTTATATGCTAAACGAATTGAAGAAAATAGGGTTTCGTCGAAAGTCGACACGTCTGGAATGTTATAACATGAACTTTTGGGATGATAATAGGGTTATTAACGTGATAAAGAGGTTATGTTATGAATTATTTAAGTCGTATTATAGTCGCGGGTTACATTTTGAGGTCAAGCAAGTTGTGGAACAAAAGTTGGCAAAGGTCATCACAAATTACATTCATAATGTGCTGAACATTAGGTCAAATGTAACTGAGCTTTTATCCTAATATACTTTTGACTATTTGATTATATACCTATCAAATTGAATATCTATGAGTCTAGTTTCCAACTCATTAAACCGTTTGTATATATGAAGCCGTAGTAGAGAGATATTCGTGTTTTAGTGAGACTGCGCCAAGCATCTCTCTATGGGGCCCACATAGGTCGTTTAAGACATATGGATATATATAAGATGCCTCAACCCCGTTTTTAGTCATTATTTTTCAGTATATTTATACCTCAGAACCATAAAAACACTATCTCAAGTTTCTCTCATGAAGCAAGACCCAAACAAAGGGTAAACAACATAAATCAATTGTCGAGAATCCCGTCGCGCTAGTAAGTTTCTTGTTCTTCTTCTTGTTGCTGATTTTTGGGTGGTTCCAGCTCGTGTGGAAGGTTGTTTTAAGTGATTTAAATTCTGTAATATTCTCACCCAAGGTTTTCACATCAACCCTAGGTTATTTCAATTCATGCAAATGGATTACACCATATTTCAAAATCAAAAGTTGGTTCTAGTGAAGAAGAACACCTCTTTGAAGTTGTGTTGTCATTGAGGATGGTTGTGGGATGTGTTTGGAGGAAATTTAAAGTTTTTGATACTATAAGGTGAGTATAATAGACTACCAATTGTTCTTAAGATTTCTTGTATGTTGGTTAAGTTGTTAGGATGACACACTACAAGATAATAATTGGATTAGCTTAAGTCACTTCTATGATGTTGTATTGCCATTCAGGGATGTTGTAAGCTAAATATAAATTGGAGTTCGACTTGAAGCTACTGTAGGAGGTATTTTTGTTGTGTTCTTGCATGTTCTTAAGGTTATCCTGATGTTGATTATGTTAAATGGATGTACCAGACATGAACTAGTGAATAAAGTTGCTAATTGAAGATAAGTGGAGTTGTGGATTGGTTCCTTTGTTATAAATATATGGTATAAGGATGGAATCATTGATGGATGACTTTGTTATCATGTTAATAATGCTGTTAAGTTAATGTAAGAAGTCTATAAAGGGTGATATGGGTTATACGTATTCCAATCGGAGCTTGCCGCTCGTCGTGAAGTAGTTGTGACTTGTTGTTGTTATATGGTATTGGATGAGGCCTTTATTACAGTGGATATACTTCCTGAATTTACATAAACAAGCTACTAGCTTAAGTTACAGACTTGGCCTTTTCTTAACACTTATTTTGAATCTCCTTATACTATGATAGATTGAGTTGACACGTTTGAATAGTTGCTTGGAAAGTATTAAGGACCCAACTTGGTTAAGGTATGTTAAGGCACTTCCTTCTTTCTTTTGGCATGATCTAAGGTGAAATGAGCGTACACGATACACTATACATAACGAATCTACTCCTAGCAACTAGGGTTGTCCATGTTGTTCTTTTCTTATAAAGTTATCCTAAGAAAGTATGTATGATCCTTAAATCCTAGTGAAGTTCATATTCATGGTATGATGTCCATAATGTTCATCAAAGGTGCAATGACCTTACGTCACTCCGAAAGGTTTAGAACATGATTCCATGAGTATAGCATGAATTACATATGTATTTATTTCACTCTACCGATCCGCACTATAGTCAGCCAGGTATGACACCTACTGTGCAACCACTAATCAGTTGGGTTTACCGAGCTCCAGGTGGCCGGGTACGATTCTACCGAGCCTTATGATGGCCAGGTATGTTTTTACCGAGTCCTCATCGAGGCCGGGTACGATATGATGATGATGATGCCCACAGAGGCTTATGTTTTTAAAATATTATGTATATATATGTATCACGCATTTCATGTCACTATCTCTCACAGGCACTCATACGATACAAGTTGTATCTTGTATATATCTTTTTACATTACTATTCTTATTTATGTTTTTCTGCCTTACATACTCAGTACTTTACTTGTATTGATGTCCCTTTTTCCTAGGGACACTGCGTTTCATGCCTTCAGGTCCCGATAGACAGGTTGATAGTCCTCCTAGTAGGCTATCAGCCCAGCAGAAGGTGTTTCTGCACTCCACTTGCTCCGGAGTTTCCTATTTGGTCAGTATGATTGGGACATGTATTGATTGGTATGGCAGGGCCCTATCCCTACCTTTTTTACGTTTATGTACTCTTAGAGGCTTGTAGACAGATGTCAAGTATATGGATACTTGTATGGCCTTGTCGGCATATGTTTTGAGTTACAAATGATCATGTCGTCCTTATAGGCTTGTATGTCACATGTAAAAGTTTCTATGTCATGTTAAGTCATCCTATGTCTAGAATTTCCTTATGTTTTATTCTTGTTATGTCATGATGACCTTTTTGGCCAATTTACCCATGATAATACGATAAGAAAGATATGTTACGTTGGTAATCGATTTAGTAAAGTACTGGGTGCCCCTCGTAGCCCTCCTGTTTGGGTCCTGACAAAAGTGGTGTCAGAGAAGCTATGTTCAAGGGAGTCTACACGCCGTGTATAGTAGAGTCTTGTTTATGGGTTTGTTGAGTACCACACTTATAAGCAAGAGGCTACAAGGCATTTAGGGTTGTCACTCTTTCTTCTTATTCTAGATCGTGTGGTAGAGATAGGTTGTAAGAATTCAAACTCCTAAATTCTACTTTATTAGTAATAAAACGATACCTACATCCACAAAGGAAGTTGGTAAGAGATTGAATGTGGCTATGGAATACTTAAGTCAGAGGAACTCAATTTTGCATCATGCTTATGAGGAGTAAATGTGAGGTCTTCAGCATATTATGTGTGTCTAAGACGTGTAATATTCTTGATAAGGAGCCCTAAGGCATGAATATCTATCCACCTATATGGTAAAAAGCAATAAGAGAATGAGAAGGTAGATACAAGTTTCAACAAGTAAGAAAATTAGGTGAAGAAAGGTACGAGGTACCCAGTTAGTGAAGATTATCAGTATTGACAATTGAGGTAGAGAAATATAAGTATTCTGATTTACCTTCAACAACAACAAAAGTATGTAAAATTTTCCATCCCCATGCTAGTTATTCCATATGGGAGCTAACAAATATAGTTTAAGAGTAGGATGGGATATCACTATCCCACAGGGTTGGAATAACCTAAAATTGTGGATTGGTTGTTATCATTAGCTAAAATTTTCGAAGGATAATGCAAATGTGGTAACAGATCTCCGTGAGAGACTCATGTGGTGAACTCTAGAATAGTACAATCAGATATGAATACTAGAATGTTCAAAAAGTACAGACGAGAGGAACTGGAATCCTAAAATGGATAAATATTTACCTTAGTATGACTCCATCCCCTAGTAAAAAAAAGGAGAATGTTAGGCGTCCCGAAGAGCCAGTGTGATGAAGCAGGGGGAGCTAAAAGTGAAATAATGTGTTGTTTAAGCCTTCATAATAAGGTGATAGACAGAAATATTACCAGGAGAATAATAGGAGAGTAAATGAAAAATTATGAGAAAGATGTGATAAATGAGTTATAACAACAAATCATAATATGACAGGATGAAACAGCCCAGCCCGCTAGTGATATTATTTGCTCTGGGCCTTAGCCCTCACGGGTTTAAAATATGTCACTAGGGTCTAAGGCTTGTTAACTTATATACCCAGCATCCCTTTTGTGTTTTGCCGATGTGGGACTCTGTCTACAGCCTGGGGTGTTACATACACCCCCTCTTATGGACTCAGCAGCCTCGCTGAGGTTTGCCCCACCGCATGGGATTTGCCTAGACTCAGCACTGGGGTTTGCCCCACCTAACCGGGATTTTCCTAAACTCTGTTGAACTCTGACCCACCACCGTCAAGGCTGACACAAGAGTGACTCTGATACCATCTGTAACAGCCCAACCCACTAGTGATATTGTCCGCTCTGGGCCTAGGCCCTCACGGGTAAAAAACGCGTCAGTAGGGTCTAAGGCTTGTTAACTTATATACCCGACATCGCTCTTGTGTTTTTCTGATGTGGGACTCTGTCTATAGCCTGAGGTGTTACATACACCCCCTCATATGGACTTAGAATCCTTGCTGAGGTTTTCTCCACGGCATGGGATTTGCCTAGACTCAACACTGAGGTTTGCCCTGCCTAACCGGGATTTTCCTAAACTCTATTGAACTCTAACCCACCATCGGCAAGGCTGACACAAGAATGGCTCTGATACCATCTATAACTACCCTACCCGCTAGTGATATTGTCCGCTCTGAGCCTAGGCCCTCACAGGTTTAAAACGTGTCTGTAGGGTCTAAGGCTTGTTAAATTATATACCCAGCATCTCTCTTGTGTTTTGCCAATGTGAAACTCTATCGAAAGCCTGGGGTGTTACAGTAGGAATAGTAGAACCAGGCGGTGTAGTAACTGGGAAATATCCTCACCTCTCGGGTGTTCACCCTCATCATCAATGATAAAACCACCTGCCACTCTAGGGGTTAACATTGGCACCATGGCCAGTGCTTGCCCTCTTCGTAGGTGCCATTTACTGAAAGTTAGACAATGCACGAGTTAAATGGGAAACAATCATAAATTCAAATTTATCGCATGATCAAGAACATAAAATAAGGGTATTATTCCCAAATGTCCAAGTATCCTCCAACTTAAAGATGTCGTCGATAACACAGTGATAAGAAGGACTTTACTAGACACGGCTCCGAGACATCCTACGACACTTCAAAACCTTAGGATCTAATACCAAGTTTGTCACGCCCCAAACTCGGGGAGAGCGACCGACACTCAGCCAATATGACCCGACAAAGCAAGCTTATACAATACCTTATACTCAGACTTACTCATGAATAACAATTAAATTCAATCATTAATCAGGCAGGGAGGAGGATTAAGTAAGCAGAAACACTAATTCATTATCAGCGGTTACATACTTTATGAGTTACCAAAATACATACATTTTCATGGATTAATGTGAAACGCAGATACAAATTAAAACATTTTTAGTTTGATACCACCAAACATAGTAGTACACACAAAACAAAAGACGTACACCCCCGAAATAAGATTGGGATCACCAAGTAAGCTGAGAAAGTTGAGTACTGCTATCACTGGTCAGTATCTTCCGCTGTGGAACCACCTGCATGCATTAAATATGCAGTACCGCTGGCAAAAAGGATGTTACTACAAGTCGAATAGTACTAGTTAAACACCAAACCATGAACATGGTATTACAGCAAAAACATAATGAGTCAGGGTGACAATAGAATATCATAGATAACCGTTAGAGCCAGAGAGGATTTATCAAGAGCAGCCCATATCATCAATAAATTTTAAGACGATAACATCTGTAACCATCTTTACACAAATCAGCCCCGCCGCCTCACTCCAATATATGTGCGTGGAGGTGCAATGATGATACCGCTAATTACACAAAGCAGCCCTTCTGCCTCACTCCAGTATGTATGGGTGGGGGTCTAACAAGAATATTAATATCTACACAAAACGGCCCTACTGCCTCACTCAGTATGTGCGGGTGGAGGTGTAACAATAATACCCATTTCCTACACAAAGTGGCCCGGCCGCCTCACCCCAATTTGTGCTAGTGGGGGTGTAACAACAATACCAATTACAATCTCTACACAATTTGGCATAACAATTTTTATATGTAACATGACTTGGGATTATAACATATAGATACCCAATATGTACTTTGGGGCACTCCTTAATTAATAACATCATAATAATAGCATTTTATCACGAATCGAACATAAATTTTTTCACAAAGCTTATTCGAAATAATCAACTTATAATAAACATCTTGGAATTTACAAGAGTGATGTGGGGTTCAATTCATAAATAAGAGTTAAGACATCATACCTAACTTTGAGCTTTACCTTAATTCACTGCACTTATGGAATCCTAGAAACATTGATCTATAGATAAATAGCAAAATTTAACATAAATGAGGAAAAAGCTCATGATTCTAGCTCATTTGAGCATTTTATCAAACACTAGGTGGCTTTTGTGTTGTCAAGGTCATCCTATGGTTGATTCCCATGTTTCATTACAAAAAATCTACCCAATTGAGCTCAACAATCTTCCCACGACCCTAGATAGTACAGGCATGCATAATGAACCACTCCTACACTGTGAGGCCCCTCAAAACAAAATTCCCTATTAGTCCGAGACCAAGCACACTCACAAGTCGCTTAAATGTCGTCTTTCCTTCCACGAGGGGTTAAGGACTGTAAAAACATAGATGATCATTATAATACGTTTAGGATTTGTATTGGATACTGTTGAGGGCGTAAGGATATCCCTATGACTAAGCCATGTTGGGAACTATGGAATGGGCTAATGTTTCAAGAAAAATTCACACAAGGTCCGATTTCAAACACATGCTACTGCCAAATTATAAATACTTACGATGTGATCTACTTATCAACATAAATTTCTTTGGGTTTAGTTTCCAACGCATCAAACCGTTCCTCATTTGGATATGTATACAGAAAGCTATGGCCATTTTACCGGGCCTATGTCATACGCGCACCCAGGTGCGCGACCGCGTATATTTGGGAGTTTTTGCCTTGTGTGCACGGTTGTGCTTTGGACGCAGATTAGGAGACATATAAATACCCCCAAGGCTGGGTAGGGAGAGTGTCTAAGTCATTTCTTTGATCTAGAGCTTGCTCTATCAAGGGGAACCTGTCCCATACTTCCCTCTCATGAACCAAGGTAATGATTTTGGAGTATATTGAGTTGATTATTACTCCTAAACACTTATATTAATAAGAATTAATTTTGAAGATCCATATATTTCCATTCAAATCCCTAAATTGGTCAAGAACACTACAAGTGGGGATTCTATAGAGTCTTAGTACAAGAGGTATGTCTACTATCACTAACTACTATATGATGATTATTTATGTATGAAATACATGTTAGGACTTATGGGGTGGTGATTAGAATCCATAAGTGACTAACCTAGGTTGTGTGGGTGTTGTAGAGATTGTGAAATGGGTTAATTAAGCAGATTAATGGTTTGGGTGTGAATTGTTGGGCATGCATGGGCTAAAGGAAGTTGTGGATGGCCTAGAGATGATGGTAAGATGAATCATTGGTATGAAAGGTGGTTGGGAGGTGAATAAATTCCATTGAAAGAGGTTGTAGAATGATATGCACATTAGATGTTTGATAAAAAGTCTAAATGACTTAAAGTATAGAAATATTACTAATATAGTTACAAATGTGTTGCATTGTTGTAGATTGAAGTTTTTTAGTGTGGTGGACGACGTAGTATTATTAAGGGGGAAATTTCAGGTATGTATGGCTAAAACCCCTTCTTCTTAGAATCGAACCCCCGGTGTTCGTATAGTAGGTGTAAGCCCCCAATTTGATCATACTAGAACTGGTTATTCCCAATATGCTGTTTTGAATAACATATGTTCAATATTTGTTCTAAATTCTTATCATGTCACCTTTCCCCCTTGAGGATGTGTTTAAATATGTGGAACATGTGTTGAGAAAGGCTAAGGTTTCATGTCAAAAATCGAATAAAGGTTATTATGCCAATTTGTATGAAAAGCCCCTTTGTGCGCAAATGCCTTACATGATAGGTCTTATTGTTGCTGATGGTAATGCTATTTGAAAGTGTAAAAAGAGAAACTTAGATTCTACAATACTGCCAAGTGCCAAGAATGAAAGATGGGAAAGAAATATGAAGTGAGATGACTGCTTAAAAGGTTGATGTCTCAAGTGAGATGGCCTAGTCGATCGGGTCGTGATCAGACGCCATGCCGCACACATGGTGGTAACGGTGCTGGAGATTACAACTGAAATTGTGGATATGGTTGATGTCTCAAATGAGATGACCTAGCCTATCAGGTCGAGATCAGACTACGTGTAAGAACACAGTGGTATTGTGGATTGTGGCATATCGGTACTAAAGGTCCCTCAACCTAATAATAAGGAAATTGACTAAGGAAAATACCTGACCCTTACTTTATGTTTCACTATTGTTTGGAGCTCTTATTGAACTGATGATTATTTCCTCTTTGTATTACTGTTCATTCTATTAAGACGATGTTTTAGCTTTACAAACTAGTAGTATTCGACAGTTTTAATGTCCCCTTTTTGCCCGGGGCAGTACATCTTTAAATGGATGTATGTGGTTCCACAGAAGACAATGTTGATCGCAGCTAGTGGTGCATCATCATCATCTTCCCAGCAGACTTGGGGAGCTCCATTTCTTCCTAGGGTCATGTAGTACATCTTTTGTTCTATGTTTTCCACGTTTCGTGGTATAGCTGGGGTCTTGTTGACGGCGTTGTTATAAAACTTTTTTGTATCTTTAGAGGCTCCGTAGACACTATGTGGGTTGTATATGGAATATTGGAAGGGCCAGTCGATTATGTTGTGTTTTGGACCCTAGCTCCTTCAAATTGAAAAGTGTAGGTAATTTTAAAAAGACTTACCAATGATGTAAGAATTGAATCGATTTGGGAATGTTTACAAAGTCCTCCTGTTGTATAAGTAATAATAATACGACAATTGGATCGTTGTCTTCTTCTTTCTCTTTTTTTAGGTCAAACAAGAAAGATATGTTCTATTTTAATGATATGATCCATACATGAAAAAGAAAAGCATAGGACGTGAGGGATGGGTACTCATCCCTACCCTAAATGTCGGAGATATTACTCTCAAGGTGGCCTGAATATCGGAGATATTACTCTCAAAGTGGCCCGACTATCAGAGAGATTACTCTCAAGATGACCCGACTATTAGAGAGATTACTCTCAATCTGACTCGAGTGTCAGAGAGATTATTCTCAAGACGACCCGAGTATCGGAGAAATTACTCCCAAGGTGGCCCGACTATGGATAGATTACTCCCAATATAGCCCGAGTATCAAAGAGATTACTCTAAAGACGAACCGACTATTGGAGAGATTAGTCCCAAGGTGGATCAACTATCAGAGAGATTACTCTCTATTTTGCTCGACGATCGTTGTGATTAATTTAAATATGATCATACTACTAGAGATATTACACTTAAGCTGGCCCGTCTATCGAAGAGATTACTCTCAAGGTGTGAAGGGATGGATACTCATCCCCACCCAAAAGCTGGAGTCCATTTCAGGATGCAAAGGTTCATACAGCATATCGAAATACCAGTCCATGGAAAGAAATAGACGGAGAAATCCTCAACGTCATATGGAGGACAAATCCATGGTAGCATATTGAAGGGTGAATCCTTAAAGAGGCCAACTTAAGGTGCAAAGATACTTAATGTCCACCTTAAGATTGGAAAGTTATAGTTTCTTTTAAGGATAAACTCTCGGAGAGGCCAACTAAAGGAGCAAATGGTTAACATGTCCACCTTAATACCTCCGAGTTCATTCACACTATACCAAGCTATTTATGACACACGGAAGCCATCATCTCTCTTGTCTGATGGATTAATCCAGATGACTTACCTATTCTTGTCACCTTCTAATTCACCTTTTCATATCCTTACTTCCATCTACCTAAACCATGTCGCTCTACCATACTCTGGCTTGCGACCTACACATATCTATTTATACTACTCACAACCTTCCTTTAACTTACTAGCACCATAGATTTACTTTTGTGCCTTCTCAGTTGTCTTCAAAAACAAACAATTACTTTTCCTGGTCGTTCTGCCACTTGCTGCATGAATGTGTGGCTTATCTTACTGCTCATGAATATTGGAATACCCTGCAACTCATATGATCTCGAATATTACTTTTGATCTTTACTTCCTGTTCATTATTCACGATAGGTGCTACTTTCTTACGAAGTGCGTACAATATTTTAGTGAGACTGTTGTTACCGGATCATTTCTTCTTCAAGTTTCTCTACTTAGGTTGAAGCCTTATCCCTTATTTCCTCAGCTAGTCATTTGTGGTAGTACTTAGGGGATATCATCTGACTCATGTAAGCTGCTAGCTTATTACATCGTATACCCGAAGAAATTTTTGATGTTCTCGCTCGCCTATAATTATCCTTAGTTACTTACCTCCACGCCCTTATTCTCTTATGGTTGCTTCTGAAGAATTGAGTCAGAGGAACTCGATTTTGCATCATGCTTATGATGAGTAAATGTAAGTTCTCCATCATTATATGTGGATACTAAGATGTGCAAGTTTCTTGATAAGGAGCTTTAAGACAAGAATATCTATCCACCCTTATGGTGAAAGGCAATGAGAGATTTAGAAGATAGATACAAATTTCAACAAGTACAAGAAGCAAGGTGAAGAAAGGTACGAGGTACCCAGTTAGTAAACATGAATATTATCTATAATTCATGAATAGAGATATAAGCATTTTGAGTTACCTTCAATAGTAATAGAGGTATGTACAATTGGCCACACCCATTTCAGTTATGCCTTATGGGGGCTAACAGGTGTAGTTTAAGGGAAGGACTGGATTTCAAGATCTGGCTTGGGTTAGAGTAACCCAAAATGGTGAATGGATTGTTTGCGGTAGTTGAAATTTCTGAAGGATATAGCAAATGTGCTAATAGATCTCCTTGTGAGACACCCAGATGGTTCACTCTAGAACAGTACAACTAGATATGAATACTAGAATATTCATAGACATGCACTAGACTCCTATTACGAATAAATATTGCCTTAGTATGGCTCCTGTCCCTAGTAGAGCGAGAATGCTAAACCTAAAGAGCCAATGGATGAAGCAAGGGGAGCTAATAGCAAAATGACGTTTTCAATATAAAGTGATAGGCATAAATATTAGCGGGGAAATAAGGAGAGAGATAAGGAAGCATTATGAGTAATGTGTGATACATGGATAACAACGGTAGATAAAAAAATGACAGTATTACAGAGCCTATAGTCAGATGAAAGAAGAAACGAGAGCTCATAGGCTTTGAGACAACAAAAGAGTATAGGCCATAAAGTCATATCCCTATTTTGAGAAATAAGTTTGTTACTTTAACGTGATTACCAGAGGGAAAAGCTAGACCTTCAGAGTAATAGAAATCAGTATGGGCTGGCGAACAAGATAAACTAAACATGAATTAGGGACCGAGTGATTTGATAATGGTCGACATCATTAGAATTTCAGATTTCATTCCAGCGATACTAGGATAGACAACATAAGAAGATTCATGAAGGATTCAGAGAATGGTCATTTAGGAAAACACTTCCTAAAGCAAGTAGTGTGAGCAAATTTAATCTTAAGGGACTGTATATGCCAGTTACACTAAGTGTCAGCCTCACAAGTAAGGAAATTTCGTTATCTTTGATACAGAAAGATTACCGCAAGGCAATCAAGTGTCATCAATGATATGAAAAGATGCCAAAGATGAAAAGGTAAAACATCTATAGGTAGATCCTAGTGGCTCCAACTCTTAGTACTCCCCTAAATGGGGGAATATGGGTGATGTGGCATTAAGTCATAATTAAATAGTTCTAGTAACTATGGAATGGTAAAGGAAGAATGCAAAAAAAATAAATGAGAAAGGAATGGGATTGCACTTATCCAAATCCTACAGATATGCTACGATTCTAGAACTTTATGCAAGCACGACATCAAGGAGAGGAAGTAAGGATTCCGGCCCAGGATATTTTTAATAAATAAGGAGCCAGTGCGAGACGTAAGTTAAGACAAAGGAAATAACCCAAGAAAGATTAAGCGGAAAATTGATATGAGAATGGGCCAACAAATAGTTAGTAGTTGATTCACGAAGAGCCTAGTCATGGCTAGACAAGAGGTTACAGACAAATCAACAGATCATGCAAGATCAACGTAGTGAACCCCAACAAGGGAAATTCAGTCTCGCAAATATGACATTGTGATCCATCAGAAACTTAGTGTTTGATATTCAACAACATTGTTGGAGCAGAGTTGTGTCTATGTATTAGAGTAGGGAAGAACCTCACATTTAGAAGTGACAAATACTACGCTTGAACCGGCTTCTCCGCGATGTAAAGCACCATCAATGTACATCTTCCATGGAGATTGTACTTCAACAATCATTGTGTCTTCATCAGGTAATTCATCAGTTAGTTCCCAGCCATCAGGTATCGGATGATCTTCCAACAAGTATACCAATGCTTGTCCTTTTACCACCTTTTGAAGTAGGTACACGATCTCAAATTATTAAAATTGGAGGTACCATCTCGCTAGTCGATCACTAAAAACAGGTTTCCACATCACGGGCTTGATGGGATATGCTTAATACGTCCCAAAATTTTCATAATGATCCCGATATGTCTTGAAGTACTAACTTATTAACTTGCATACTTCCTCCAAATTTCCCCTGAAACACTCTTGAACTCATTATTAAACCAACCTTAGTCAATTGCATGATCATCATATTTTGACCACTTTACAAAGAATTATGACATGTTGAATAATCAAAAGAAATTGTTCTTGCCACTAAATGAATAGTTTCGGAGAAGGAAAACTTCACTTTCCTCCCTCCTTAACGTGTCCAAATCCTTTTCCAAGAATAACTGTTGCAGTTCCCACATTGCAACGAAACTTTATGCACCCCACTTTGAAAATCTATAAATAGCCTCGTGGTTTCTCGTTGTAAATATCATCAATTGAAAATGTTTTCATGTTGCTTGGGTCAATATTCTTCCGTGTTTCTTCGTTGTGTTACCCCCGTATTTATAGTTTTCGTCACTTTTCCAATGATCAGCACACTTATAGTATAAAAATATATATCTTGTTGTAGAAAAGTCTAAATTACGGTTTGTTTAATTGTACATAAGACATACTTTTTGTATTGGAACATATCCAAAATTCAGAACTAAACTCTTCACGGATCCCCGAAGGTGATTTTTCAAAGTTTGCCATAATTTCTATCATGATTATATTTTAAGATATGGGCGACTTCACCAAAAGTTTTATATCTTTATGTAGGGTCATTGGAATCGTAAATTGTTTTATTTCTCATAAACTATTTCAAGATCCACAACAAATCTGAAGAATTAAAATTTTCACGGATCACCCTGCGTGATTTTTCGAAAGTACCCGTCATTTATGTCATGCTGATATTTTCAGATTTATGCGTCTTGACCAAAAAATATATATTATGATGTAGAAACCTCAGAATCACGAATCATTTGACTTCTCATAAACTAGATTTCAAGATCTACAACATAACTAAAATTTAGAATTAAAATCTTCACGTATCACCCTAGGTGATTTTTGAAGACGACTCTATATTCTAATGCGCCAACAGTTTTAGATTATCGCGGCTTCACCAAAGCATTTGTATCTGGATGTTGGAATGTCAGAATTGAAAACCTTTTGAATAGATAGTAACTAGACTCAAATAGCTTCTTCTCACCAAAAATCATGGCCAGAATCATGCCAGATTGTTCTATGCGATCCTTTGAACTCCATTTTCAAATCTGACATGCGTTGGCCAGCAACTATCTTTCTTGTATTTGTATTTTTTTGCTGCCTTGGTTTTGTTGTTGTAGGAAATGGAGATATCTTCTTCAACAAGGTTTGACGCACATAGAAGAAAATATTTGTGGCAACAAGTAGAAGGAAAAATTTGCAACGTCATATTTAATGACAAATTCATGTCGGCATATGGAAGGACAAATCTATGACGGTACATGAAAGGACAAATCCATGACAGCCTATATAAGTATCAAATCCATGACAACACATAGAAGTTTCAAATCCAAGAAAACATATAGAAGGATCACATCCATGAAGAGGCCAACATATGGTGCAAAGGTACTTAATCGTCCACCTTAAGATTGGAAATTTATACCTCCTTTTAAAGATAAACCTACGAATAGGTCAATTTAAGGTGCAAAGGGACATCAACGTCCACCTTAAGGTTGAAAAATTATATTTCCTTTTAAGGAAAAACCCACGAAGAGACCAAGTTAAGGTGCAACGGGACTAACTTGCCCCCCTTAAGATTAGAAAATTAGAAAGCTTCAACTCAAAGACTTGGTGGACTTGATGACATCAACTTGAACTCTTGGTTGACCTTGCAGACTTCAACTTGAAGACTGACATACTTGAAGATTCGACGGACTTTATGATTTAGCGGACTTTGACGCTTTAACCTGAAGACTTTGAGGGCTTAAATATTTCAACTTTAAGATCAACGAGTTTGAGGATCTCAACTTGATAACTGATAAACTTGAAGATTTCAACTTGAAGACTTGGAGGCTTAAATATTTCTACCTAAAGACCGCAGAGCTTGAAGATCCACAGACTTAATGTTTTGGCGAACATGAAGACATAGTGAACCCCCGAACTTCAGTGCGACTCCTTGGTAGCCTACGAAAAGACTATAATCGTCCCTTTGAAGACACTTTTGGGCTTGTGGACTTATCGATCTAATATAGCCACTAGCACTTCTTCATGTTATAGATCCTCCATAACTAGTACATATTTGATAGGGACAATCACATAAGGGTCTCCAATACATTTCATCAACATAGATACATGGAATAACGGGTGAACAAATTCCAATTCGGATGGCAATTCTAACTCATGAGCAGCCTGTCCAATTCCTTGAAGGTTTTTGTACGGCCCGAGATACCATGGACTTTCTTCCCGAAATGCATAACACCCTTCAGCGGTAAGATCCTTAGGAAAGCCCAATCATCAACCTCAAACTCCAGATCACGACGTTGGACACAAGAATAAGACTTTTGCCTTCTTTGTGCCATCCTGAGTTTCTCTTATATCACTTAGCTTTCACCTTCTCAGTGGCTCGGTGAATATAATCTGGCCTATATAACTCTGTCTCGATGACTTCGAACCATCCAATTGTTGATCTACATGTCCTCCCGTGCAGTGCCTCGTACGGGGCCATTTTAATCTTGGAATAGTAGCTAGTATTGTAGAAGAATTCTATTAGTGGAAAATGGTCATCCCAATTCCCCTTGAACTCTAGAACACATGCTCGCAGCATTCAAATGTCTGAATGGTACGTTCTGCCAGGCTGTCTGTCTGCGGATGGAATGCATTGTTGAGATTCATTATTGTGCCTAAACCCTTATGAAAATTCCACCAAAAACTAGTCATAAATTGAGCTCCTCGGCCTGATATAATAGATAAGGGCAGACCATGAAGCTTAACAATCTCCTTGATATACAACTTAACATTATCTTCAGCTGTGTAATTTGTCTTAGCTGGCAGAAAATGGGCAAATTTTGTAGTCGATCAACTATCACCCGGATGGAGTCAAACTTATGATAGGTAATCCGATAATGAAGACCATATTAATCACCTCCCATTTCTAGGTCTAAATCTCTATATTATGAACCAATCCACCGTGTTTTCGATGCTATCATTACTTGGTTACAATTAGGATAATGTGCTACAAATTCTTCAATAGACGTCTTCATGTTATCCCACCAATACTTCTCCTTAACGTCATCATACATCTTTGTCAAAACAGGATGGATGGAATATCGGGACTGATGAATCACAATCATAATCTTCTCTCGCAACCCTGCCACATTAGGCACACATAATCGGCCCTGGTATCTGAGTGCCCTATCCCTCCGATCTCGAAAGCCGTAATTTTACACTGCTGAATGCTCTCTCTCAATTGTACTAAGGTAGGATTTTCATATTGCCGTGATTGTACCTTGGCTACCAAAGATGATTCTGATGTATTACTTACAGTAACACCTCTGTCATCGGAGTCTAAGAAGATGATTCTCTTATTGGTCAGCTGATGAAACTCTTTAGTCAAGACTTGTCTACCTGCCTCAATATGTTCTACCTGCCTCAATATGTTCCAAGCTTCCTATTGACTTATGACTGCTAGTGTATGCCACAATATTGTCATTCCCGGGATGGTACAATATCTCGTCATCGTAGTGTTTCAGTAATTTAAGACACCTATACTACCTCAAATTCAACTCTTTCTACTTGAAGATGTATTGCACACTTTTATGATTTGTGTTGATGTTAACATGGAAAGCATATAACTAGTGTGTCCATATCTTCAAAGCATATATTACTGCAACCAATTCCAAATCATGAGTCGGGTAATTCTTTTCATGTTTCTTTAATTGTCTCCATTCATAAGAAATCACATTCCCACATTGCATTAATATGCACCCCTAACCTATACCCGGGGAATCACAACATACTAAATAACCTTATGTTTCTTCCGAGAGAGTGAGCCCTTACGTGGATGTCAATCGATTCTTTAGCTCCTGAAAACTATGTTCACAAGCGTCAGACTACTGGAACTTGGTATCTTTCTTTGTTAACTTAGTCAATGGTGCTGATATAGAAGAAAAACCTTCTACAAACCGCCTATAATATCCTGCTAGGCCCAAGAAGCTACAGACTTCTGACGGTGTTGTAGGTATCAGCCAATTCTTCACTACATCGATCTTTCGAGTGTCGACACTAATACCCTCGTTATGTATCACATGGCCAAGGAATGCTATTGAGTTCAGCCAACATTCTCATTTAGATAGCATATATAACATATGATCATGAAGGGTCTGTAATACTATCCATAAGTGGCCCACATGTTCTGCCTCTCAGCGAGAATACAACAGAATGTCATCAATGAATACGATCATGAACACATCAAGAAAGGACCGGAATACACTATTCATGAGATACACAAAAGTTGTCGGGGCATTTGTTAGCCCGAACGACATCACCAAGAACTCAAAGTGCCCATATCTTTTTCGGAAGGCCGTCTTTGGAATATCCGTCTCCTTAACCCTCACCTGATAATACCCTAAATGTAAGTCAATCTTTGATAAATACTTCGCACCATGTAGGTTGTACAATAGTCCGTCAATCCTTGGCTATGGCAACTTGTTCTTTATATTGAACTTATTCAACTATCGTTAATCGATACACATCCTAACGAACTGTCTTTCATCCACAAGAACAAGATTGGAGCACCCCAAGGTGAATATCTAGGCCTAATGACTCCCTTATCTAGCAAGTCCTTCAAGTGCTCATTCAACTCTCGGAACTATGTAGGGGCCATTCTGTATGGAGGGACAAAGATCAGATGAGAGTCAGGCAACACATAATTCCTAAATTCAAGCTCCCTCTCATGAGGAAGGCTTGGGAGTTCATCTAGGAAAACATCTGGAAATCCATTGACCACGGGATATTGATTGTAGAGTAGGAGTCTTTGTCTCTGCATCCCAAACGTAAACGAGATAATAAATGTTACCTTTTGTGATCATCTTCCTTGCCTTAAGATAGGAAATAAACCTGCCTTTCAGCGTAGCAATGTTCCCCTTCCATTCAATGACTGGTTCACCAGGAAACTGAAAGCTAACCATCTTCGTATGACAATCAATATTTGTATAGCATGAGGCCAACCAGTTCATTTCCATTATCGCATCGAAATCAACCATTTCTAGCTCAAATAAATTTGCGGAGGTTTGAAGACTACAAATCGTCACTGCTGAAAACCCCATGTTGTAGGTCGAATTGATTAGGAAGAACCAGACATAGATCCCGTCAGCAGAGCTATACCACCACCTCATCTATTGGATGGAATAACACGCATAGGAACCTCGACGGCACAGTCCAAAGTGGGCCATGTCGCACTGATCAGATCGAAGTGTTGGGGTATCTACTAACCAGGATTCATGTGATATTGAGAAACCGATGCCCGCAAACTCTGACCTAGAACATAATAGGCAATCGATCATATTGAGGCCTCAAAAACTGGGGAGGAGCATTAGACACATGTGGCATCGAACTCCTCGAATGATGGGGCCCGATACTTCCTCGAAAGCCATTAGAATACCTTGGTTTAAAGTTTAGTACAAATTTATTTATGAATCTAAATTCAAAATATTTTATATTCCTACAAATACCCCATACTTCAAGACTTATCGGGGTATTTACACAAGACTAGACTTGAAGTACTAACTTATTAAATTGCATAATTCCTCCAAATTACCCCTGAAGCACACTTTGACTCCTTATTAAACCAACCTTAGTTAATTGTCTAATTTGTCCATTAATGCCAAAGTCAGCTTCGTTGCATTTATATTCTTTCACAGGTAGTTAACGTATTGGTAACACGATTCAAGTTTTGGCCAATTGCATGATCATCACATTTTGTCCACTTACTAAGAATTATGACATGTAGAAGAATCAAAAGAATTTGTTCTTGCCTCTCCATTAATAGATTTAAATAAGGAAAACATCAATTGCATCCCTCCTTAACGAGTCCAAAACCTTTTCCAAGACTAATTGTTGCAATCCCTACATCACAAAAAATCTCTATGCAACCGACTTCGAAAATCAACAAGTAGCTTTAAGATTTCCCGTTGTAAATATCAACAACTCACGATGTTTTCAAGTTGCTCGAGTCCATAATCTTCTGTGTTTATTTGTTCTGTTGCCCACCTATTTTTAGTTTATTCATTTTTCCACACCTTAGCGCGCTTATTGTATAAAATACATATATTGTTGTAGAAAAATCCAAATGACAGTCTGTTTTTGTCACGAGCCCAATCCTAAGCCGGCCGTGATGGCGCCTGTCGTGGAACTAGGCTAGCCAACCATTTCAGATTCTCAATATATAACCCATAATTTCCCCAATATTTAGCTGATTTTTTAGAATATAATAAAGAGATAAAACAAATACACACTTCTCCAAAACCTAGAGTCAACTGTCATGAGCATCTAAGACCGAAAATAAAATGTACAACAATGACTTGGTACAACAAAAAAGTCTGAGGTACAAAAGACCAAAAGAAACTATAAGCTGAGAAAAGGAAAGGGGGTGAGCTGGGGACGCTGAGCAGCTACCTCAATCCTCGAACAACTTCAAGCTCGTCCATAAATCAACTAGTGGGATGATCCGGTACCTGGATTTGCACACAGAGGTGCAGGGAGTAACGTGAGTATGCCAACTCAGTAAGTAATCAATGTAACTAAAAACATGAGTTTAGTGACGAGCCATTTAAATCATATAAATCCATATAATGAATAACACTTTAAATGAGCAAATCAAGTCAGAAATCTACAATTCCGAATATTTCATAAAACCACGGTTTTCATTTAAAAATTTTGCATAAAAAGTTTTATCCAACATTTATTATCAGAGGGTTAGTGTAAAGAAGAGTGCAAACAATATTTTCATAGAATATAAGCCCCTCTGGCATAGTATCGCTCACAATAAAGCCTCTGGGGAAAGCCTCTTAGTCACTCGTGACTCCACTATCAGTATCTCGTGCTCTCACATAACACTCGTACTCAGTAAGTACCATGAACATACACAACTACTACGGCAGGCAGCCCGCTCCACTACATTTATAACTATATAATTATATTGTTGCGGCGTGCAACCCGATCCACATATATAACATGTATTGCTGCGGCGTGCAACCTCGTCCGTATAATAGTCGACTGTGCTCTTTGGGGGTGTATAGACTCCTGGAGGGGCTCTTTCAGCCCAAGCGCTACATCTGCTGCGGCGTGAAACCCGATCCATATATAACATATAGTCAATATTGTTGCGACGTGCAGCCCCCCCCCCCCCCCCNCACGTAATATATAACATATATATTGGTGCGGCGTGCAGCCCTTCCCATAAATATCCTCACATACTCGGCGCTCGGCCTAACACATATATAATGTTGCGGCGTTCATACCGATCCATGCCTATCCTCACATACTCGGCTCTTGGCCTGACTCAGTCACCCTTACAAGCCACTTGGGCAATTTATCTCAACTCACAGGGCTCAGCCCCAAATACTCTTCAGAGTTTTCAAAGTAGTGTGATAATAGTGAAAATAACAGCAAGTAGGAAACATGACTGAATTTACAATTTACTAATTGGATAGTGGTAGAATAGTATAAAAGTAACCCCTGAGAGTCTAAACAGGTCGGCACAAGGCCCCTAACATGGAAAATACCCCTAAGGGTGTAAACAAGTCGGCACAAGGCCCCAAACATGTTCAATACCCCTGAGGGTCTAAACAGATTGGCACAAGGCCCCAAAGATGCCTCGCAGCCCATAAACAAGTATAAACTTCCGAAAGACATGATGTCATAAGGTTTCAAATCCAATACGCGGCTTAATAGTCGCTGCAGGACGGACCAAGTGCCAATCCCTATCGGTGCACTCCCCCACGCTTGTCACTTAGCATGTTTGTTACCTCATTTATCAACACAATAACAGATAACGAGGTGTCATACCCTCAGGTTTAGACTTACGATCGTTACTTACCTCAAATAGCCCAAAAGCTACTCCGCGATGCGCTTGCCCCTCGAATCGTCTCCTAAAAGCTCCGAATATAACAAAAATCAGATTAACATCATCAATACACGCTAACGGAACAAAACCCTATCGAAAGATAAAATATTTTTTAATACAATTCCCGAAATTCATCCAAATTCGAGCCCTCGGGTCCACATCACTAGAATCCTCGTCCTCCCACGATCCTACACATACCAAGAACACCACAATCATGCCACAATTGCCTACCCAAATCGCCAAGAGAATTTTCCAAACCTCCTCCCATTTTTCCAAACTTTTTCTAATTTAGTTCTTCAAATTACAAGCCTAATCCGTAAAAAATAGCATAGAAACGAGTTATATAGTCCGGGAACATTCCTCCACTGAAGACCTTCTTCAATTTTCCCTCAAACAAGCTTGACCCGCATGCAACAATGGAAGAATAACAAAAAATTTGCAGAGGAATTCTTTTATACTGTTTTGCCAGTTAATGCGCACCTGCGGACCTTTCCTCGCACCTGTAGACCGGCACCTACGATCTAAGGAGCGCACCTACAAAAACCCACTAACAGTCCAATTATCGCACATGTGGTCCCTTTTCCGCACCTGCGGCTTCGCATGTGCGGCCAACTCTTTTCACCTGTGGACTCCTCCTGCCTATCCTCTTTTCGCACCTGCAATGTCGCACCTGCGGCTGCCCATCCGCAGGGGCGGCCACAGTAGCAGCTTAACATCAGCAGTTGTTTGCTGCAAATTTCTCAAGTTCAAACCTCCGCCAACCATCCGAAATCAATACCGACCCCCTCGGGGCCCCAACCAAGAATACCAACACACCCCATAGCATCATTCAAACTTAGTCGAGCCTTCAAAAGACAAAAAACAACACGTAAACACCAAAATTACATCAAATTCAAGACTATGAACTTTCAAACTCTCAAATTTCGCCAACGATGCCAAAACCAACCAAAACACGTTTGATTGGCCTGAAAGTTTGCACACATATCCAAATTGACATTACAAACCTTCTCCAACTGTCGTAATTCCATTCCGACCCCTATAGCTTGTTTTCCGTTGCCGACTAGAAATCGCCAAAAATTAACTTTCGCCAATACAAGCCTAATTCTACACCAGACATCAAAACTTCATTCCGAACACACTCCTAAGTTCCAAATGACCTAGCGAACTATCCTAACCATTAAATCCGCGTTCCAAGGTCATTTACCAATAAGTCAACTATCGGTTTGACCTTTCAACTATTAAGCTACTTCAAGAGGCTAAGTGCCTCTGTTCTCAGTACGACCACTCCGAACTCAAACCGTCCGATCCAACACAACATAAACAGGCTATGAAATATATGATAAAGTACAAATGGGGGAAACAAGGCTAATCTCACAAAACGACGGGCTGGGTCGTTACATCTTCCACCTCTTAAACAAACGTTCGTCCTCGAACGGGTATAGAAATATACCTGGAGTCTCAAATAAGTGAGTATATCTGTCCCGCATCTCCTGCTCGGTCTCCCAGGTGGAATCCCCCACCGGCTGTCCTCTCCAATGCATCTTCACTGAAGCTATATCCTTAGACCTCAGCCTTCTGACCTGACGACCCAAAATAGCCACTGGCTCTACCTCATATGACATATCACCCTCGAGCTGAACCGTGCTAAAGTCGAAAACATCAGACGGGTCACCAACATACTTCCGGAGCATCGAAACATTGAACATTGGATGAAGAAACTTCACCTTACCCAATGCATCCTGAACCAGGTCTGTGCCCAATAGCCTAGCCTCGCCCGGCTCAAACCAACCAACCGGAGATCTGCACCTCCTACCATATAAAGCATCATATGGGGCCATTTGGATATTCTACTGATAACACACACGCAACATATCCTCCAAAATCTGAATAGTTTGCTCCGACTGCCTGTCGGTCTGAGAATGAAACACAGTGCTCAACTCGACTCGAGTATCCAACTCTCTCTGTACGGCTCTCCAAAACTGAGATGTGAACTCAGTACCTCTGTCTGAAATAATAGAAACTGGAACCTCATGCAATCAAACAATCTCCCTGATATAGATCTCAGCTAACCGCTCCGAAGGATAAGTAGTACCAACATGGATGAAGTGCGCGGACTTGGTCAGCCAATCCTCAATAACCCATATAGCATAAAACCTCCTCGAAGTCCATGGGAGCCCAACTACAAAGTCCATGGTGATCCGCTCCCACTTCCACTCCGGAATATCAAATCCCTGAAGCAGCCCACCTGGCCTCTAGTGCTCATACTTGAACTGCTGACAGTTGAGAGACCGAGCCACATACTCAACAATATCTCTCTTGATCCACCACCACCAATAATACTGTCTCAGATCATGATACATCTTCGCGGCACCCAGATGGATGAAATACTGCAAACTATGGGCCTCAACTAGAATCCGATCTCGAAGCCTATCCATATTGGGTATGCAAATCCGGCCCTGCATCCTCATGACTCAATAATCGCCAATAACCACATCCCTGGCATCACTGCGATGGACCTTGTACTGAAGAACAAGAAAATATGGATCATCATACTGGCGTGTTATAATCTGATCATAAAGAGAAGATCTGGAGGCTGCACAATACAATACCCGCGGAGGCTCTGATAGATCCATTCTCACCATTTGGCCGGCTAAAGCTTGAACACCAAGTGCTAAAGGTCGCTCTACTACTGGAAGGTAGGCTAAAATCCCCAAGCTCTCCGCTTTGCAACTCATGGCATCAACCACTACATTGTCCTTTCCCGGGTGATATAAGATAGTGGGGTCATAATCCTCGAGAAGCTCCAACCACCTCCTCTGACACAAATTCAGATCCTTCTGCTTAAGCAAATGCTGCAAACAATGGTGATAAGTGAAAATATCACAATGCACTCCATAAAAATAATGACGCCAAATATTCAAGGCGTGAACAATAGCTTCTAGCTCATGATCATGCACTTGATAATTCTTCTCGTGCACCTTCAACTATATGGACGCGTAGGCAATCACCCTACCGTCCTGCATCAAAACCGCTCCAAGGCCAACTCTCGAGGAACCACACTAAACTGTATAAGAACCTGAACCCGTAGGCAAAATCAATATCGGAGCTGTAGTCAAAGCTGACTTGAGTTTTTGAAAGCTCCCCTCACACTCCTCATTCCACCTGAACTGAGCACCCTTCTGGGTCAGTCTGGTAATAGGTGCAGCAATAGATGAAAATCCCTCTACGAAATGGTGGTAGTACCTTGCCAAACCAAGGAAACTGCGAATCTCAGTAGCTGATGACGGTCTAGGACAACTCTGCACCGCCTCTACCTTCTTCGAATCGACCTGAATACCCTCACTGGACACCACGTGCATGCTACAGAATCAAGCTAGAACTCACACTTAGAAAAATTTGCATACAATCTCTTATATCTCAAGGTCTTATGCACAACTCTCAAATGTTGTTCATGATCTCACCGAGATCGGGAATACACCAAGGTATCGTCAATGAACACGATGACGAAAGAATCCAGATAAGGCCGGAATATAATGTGCATCAAGTGGATAAAGGCTGCTGGGGCATTGGTCAGCCCGAATGACATAACCAGAAACTTATAATGACCATATCTAGCCCTGAAAGCAGTATTCGGGATGTCTGGCTCCGAATCTTCAACTGATGATAGCCGGAACACAAGTCAATCTTAAAAAATACTCGGGAACCCTGCAACTGATCAAACAGGTCATCTATACAAGGCAAGGGAAACCGGTTCTTCACTGTAACTCTGTTCAACTGTCGATAGTCAATACATATACGCATCATACAAACCTTTCACGAACAACATCGGTGCACCCCAAAGTGACACACTAGGCCGAATGAACCCCTTATTTAGGAATTCCTGAAGCTACTCCTTTAACTCATTTAGCTCCACTGGTGCCATACGATAAGGTGGAATAGAAATAGGCTGAGTGCCTGACAGCAGGTCAATACCAAAATCAATGTCTCTGTCAGGTGGCATGCCTGGCAGGTCTGCAGGAAACACGTCCAGAAAGCCACGCACCACATGAACCAAATCAATAGAGGGAGTCTCACCACTGACATCCCTCACAAAAGCCAGACACGATAAACACTCCTTCTCAACCATACGCTGAGCCTTCATGTAGGAAATCACCCATCTACGCACATAATAAGAAGAACCTCTCCACTCAACCATCGGACATCCGGGCATAGCTAAGGTCATGATCTTAGCGTGACAGTCAAGAACGGAATGACACAGATAACGAGTCCATGCCTAATATCACATCAAAATCGACCATGCTGAGTAACAGTAGGGCCAATCGGGTCTCTAGACCCCCAATAGATATCACACACAACAAAATACACACGGTCCACAACAATAGTATCGCCCACCGGAGTCCACACATGAAAACATGTAACTAAAGACTCACGGGGCATATCCAGAAAATGGGAAAAATATGAAGAAACATAGGAATACGTAGAACCATGTTCAAATAAAGCCAAAGCATCTCGGCAACAGACTGAGACAATACATGCGATCACAACATCGGAGGCCATAGCATTTGGCCTGGCTGGAAAGGCATATATATGGGCCTGAGCTCCACCTGCTCGACCTCCCCCTCTAGGGCGGCCCCTAGCTGACGGACTACCACCCTTGGCTGACTGGGTGGGTGGTAAAGTAAATGGAGTTGAAGTCGAAAGCTTTCTTTTTAGCTGAGATGGACCTCAACGAAGATGAGGACACTGCCTTCGCATGTGCCCTAACTCTCCGCACTCATAACAGCTCCCTGAAGCTGGAGATTGGGACTGAAATGGACCACTGGCCCCATAATGGCCACTAGGAGAACCATGCATTGGAGACCCCTGAACTAATGGTGCTGGATCTGCACTATGGGATGGAAGGGCACCTAATAAAGAATGGCCTGGCTGAAAACGGGGACCATGCCCCAGAGATGCACCACTATAGGCTGGGCGGCCTGACCGAGGAGATCTGAATGAATGACCCCTGCCATGCTGAAACTGTCCCTTGGAAGGAGCACCACTAGAACCACCCGATCATCAATGCCTCTTTGCCTCCCTCTCTACCCGCTCCTGGCGGTGAGCCGACTCAATATCTCGAGCAATATCAAGAAGATGCTCGAATGTAGCATCTGATACTCTCTCCCGGGTTATTAAAAGGCGTAGATGATAAGTAAGGCCATTTATACACCTTCCAATACTCTCCCTATTAGTAGGGAACAACTCGATGGCATGACGAGCCAACTTCAAAAATCGCATCTCGTAATGTGTCACTCATAGCTCCCCTTGACGTACCTTCTCAAAATGCATGCGATGCTCCTCCAGGTGAGACTGGGTACATACTTCTCCAAGAAGATAGTGGAGAACTGTTGCCAGGTAAGCGGTTCTGAACCAACAAGCCTACGCCACTCAAAAGACTCCCACCAAGTGAAAGCAACACCAGAAAACTGAAATGTAGCAAATGAGACCCCAATGGTCTCCAAAATCCCAGTTGTACGCAGCATCATTTGGCACTTATCTAGAAATCCCTGAGCATCCTCTCCCTCAGCACCACTAAATGTCGGAGGCTGTAGTATACTAAACCTCTCCAGCCTACGTTGCTCATCATCTAGCATAGTTGGGACCATGAACCCCTGAACTGGAGCAACCAGCTGGGATGGAACTACCCTTGGTGTCTGCGGGCCTTGAGTAGCCTACTCAGGTGTCTGGGCAACTGGAGTCTGGCTGCCTCCCCCATCCTAATAAGTAGCGGCAATTGCCTGAGCAATGGTGGTACACACCTTCAAGATCTGATCTAGGGTCTCGTGAAGACCGAGAATAACAATAGGCAGTGCTGGCGCCTGAGCTTGTCCCGCTGAAGCATCTGCGGCGGGAACCTAATCATGTTTAGTAGGGGGATCAACTGATACTGCCCTGGCTACCGCACGGGAGGGCCCCCTACCTCTACCACATCCTCGACCGTGGCCTCAACCCCAAGCTCGTCTAGCCGGTGGCTGAACACCCTGATCGATGACGTGAGTCCTCACCATCTATGAGAGAATGAAACAATAGATGTTTAAATTTCCAGAATCGATCAAATGGCATGACATAATTCAAGAAAAAATGAGATTGTTCCTAAGGGTTTTGTAGCCTCTCGAAGATAACTACAGACGTCTCTGTACCGATCAACAAGACTCTACTAAACTTGCTCATGACCGTTCAGTCCTATGTAACCTAGGCTCTGATACAAAATTGTCATGACCCCAATCCTAAGCCAACCGTGATGGCGCCTATCGTGAAACTAGGCTAGCCAACCATTTCAAATTATCAATATATAACCCATAATTTCCCCATAATTTTGTAGATCTTTAAGAATATTAGAAAGAGAAAAGACAAATACACACTTCCCTAAAACCTGGAGTCAATTGTCATGAGAATCTAAGACTGAAAATACAATGTAAAACAGTGACTTGCTACAAAAAAAGTTTGAGGTGCAAAAGACCAAAAGAAACTATAATCTCAGGAAGGGAAAGGAGGTGAGCTGGGGACGCTGAGCAGCTACCTCAATCCTCAAACAACTCCAAGATCGTCCGGAAATCAACTAGTGGGATGGTCCAGTTCCCAGATCTGCACACAGAGGTGGAGGGAGTAATGTTAGTACGCCAACTCAATAAGTAATCAATGTAACTAAAAACTTGAGTGTAGTGACGAGCCATTTAAATCATATTAATCCATATAATGAATAACAGTGGAAAGGAGCAAATCAAGTCAAAAATCTACAATTCCGAATATTTCATAAAACCCCCATTTTATCCAAAATTTATTATCAGAGGCTCAGTGTAAAAAAGAGTGATAACAACATTTTCATTGAATATAAGCCCCTCGGGCATAGTATCACTCACAATAAAGCCTCTCGGGCTAGCTTCTTAGTCACTCGTGACTCCACTATCAGTATCTCATGCTCTCACATAACACTCGTACTCAGTAAGTATCATCTTAATAGTTGCTACGGGATGGACCAAGTCCCAATCCCTATCGGTGAACGCCCCCACGCTCGTCACCTAGCATGTGTGTCACCTCATTTATCAACACAATAATAGATAACGGGGTGTCATATTCAAAAGCTACTCCGCGATGCACTTGCCCCTCAAGTCGGCTCCCAAAAGCTCCGAATCTAACCAAAATCAGATTAACACCATCATTACACGCTAACGGAAAAAAACCCAATCGAAAGATATAAATTTTTAACACAATTCTCGAAATTCGGCCAAATCTGAGCCCATGGGCCCCTCGGAATCCAATAAAATTTACATCACTAGAATACTTGTCCTCCCACAATTATACACATACCCAGAACACCACAATCGGACCACAATTGCATACCCAAATCACCAAAAGAATTTTCCAAACCTCCTCCCATTTTTCCAAACTTTTTCTACTTTAATTCTTCAAATTACAAGCCTAATCCGTACAAAAAAGCATAGAAACGAGTTATATAGTCCGGGAACTTACCTCCACTGAAGACCCTCAAAGACCTTCTTCAATTTGCTCTCAAAGAAGCTCCACCCGTATGCAACAATGAAAGAATAACAAAAATTTCGCGGATGCATTCTTTTATATTGTTCAACCCAGTTAATCCGCACCCGTAAACCTTTCCTCGAACCTACGGACCCGCACCCGCAGTCCTAGGTGCTCACATGTGAAAACCCACTAACAGTCCAATTCTCGCACATGCGGTCCCTTTCCCGCACCTGCGGCTTCGCAGGTGCGGCTAACACTTCGCACCTGCGGACTCCTCCTGCCTAGCCTCTTTTCGCACCTGCGCCTGGACCTTCGCACCTGAAGCGTCGCACATGCGGCTGCCCATCCGCAGGTGAGGCCATCCCAGCAGCTTAACACCAGCTGCTATTTGCTGCAAATTTCCCAAGTTCAAACCTCCACTAACAATCTGAAATCGGTCCCGAGCCCCTCGGGGCCCCAACCAAGCATACCAACACACCCCATAGCATGATTAAAACTTAGTCGAGCCTTCGAAACACAAAAAAAAAAAAACAAGAAAACACCAAAATTACATCAAATTCAAGCTTATGAACTTTGAAACATTCAAATTTCGCCAACGATGACGAAACCAACTAAAACACATCCTATTGACCTTAAAGTTTGTACACATATCCAAAATGACACAACTAACCTGCTCCAATTGCCGGTGTTCCATTCCGACCCCTATAGCTTGTTTTCCACTACCGATCGGAAATCGCCAAAAACTAACTTTCGCCAATACAAGCCTAATTCTACACCAGACATCAAAACTTCATTCCGAACACACTTCTAATTCCCAAATCACCTAGCGAAGTTGTCCGAACCATAAAATCCACAGTCCGAGGTCGTTTATGAATAAGTCAACTCTCAATTTGACTTTTCAACTATTAGGATACTTCAAGAGGCTAAGTGTCTTTGTTCTCACCACGAGCACTCCGAACTCAAACCAGCCAACCCAACACAACATAAACAGGCTAAGCAATGTATGATAAAGCAGAAATGGGAGAAACATGGCTAATCTCATGAAATGACCGGTCGGGTCATTACAATTTGATTATACAAAAGATAGACTTTCTGTTCCAGAACATATCTGAAATTCTGAACTAAACTCAATATATCCTAAATTCAGAATTAAAATCTTTGCGAATCACCCTAGGTGATTTTTCGAACTTAGCCTTAATTCTATCATGCTGATATTTTCAGATTTATGCGACTTCACCAAAAAAATTATATCTTGATGTAAGAACCTCAAAATTACAATGAGTTTGATTTCTCATAAAATGGAGTTCAATATCTACAACTTACTCGAAATTTAGAACTAAAATCTTCACGGATCACCCTAGGTCATTTTTTTAAGTCGGCTCTATATTCTAATGCGACAACAGTTTCAGACTATTGCGGCTTCATGAAAACTTTTGTATCTCGATATTGGAGCAGAATTGAAATCCATATTAATTGATAGAAAAGATACTCAAAGATATGTATTCTCAAAAAAAAATCATGGCATGAATCATGCGAGATTCTTCTAGGCAATCCTCTGAACTCAATTTTCAAATCTAGCACGCCGAGTGGGGCGATCTCTCGAACTCTCACTGGGATGATATCAATCTCTCGTCTCTTCTTTTCAAAGTTCAATAAAAAGATCTAACAATTCAACCATGGAAGAACAAATTTATAAATTTGACCGAAGCATTTGATCCTTCATATACTTGGTCAATTGGTTAAGGGATTTTGTTAAATTTTGAAGTTGTTCCCCCATGGTTGAATTGTTAGATCTTTTTTTTGAACTTGGATAAGAATAAATGAGAAGTAGAGATCGTCCAACTAGGCGTGCCAGAATTTGTAGACAACAAAGTGCATCGAGAAAAATGAAATCATGACCGAATGATATTGCAACAATTGTAGTATTTGATTTCAAGTACTATGAGTGTTACAATATCTATGATTCTTATGATTCTGCCTCTCAACAGTAAATAAATTCAAGGGCTTTTGAGCTTGATCTTGGATCAATATTTGTTGCCACGAACGATGATCTTGAATTCAACTAGCATGAACTTTGATTTGAACTTGTACTCCTTGAATCATTATTTATTCTTCGTTCATGACCTTGAACTTTATTTCTTTAACTTGAACTTAATTGCTTGAATCTTGAAACTTGTAGAGGAATTTGCAGCATTTGATTCACCAGCTCTCCCTTGCTTCTTGTTACAACTCCTGGTCCTTTTCTAAGTTATGCAGACCCCTATTTATTGTTGTCGGAGGGAAGAGTTTCTTTCTAATTTCAGTTGCATAAGTTCAAAATATACATATTTCCCCAATCATTGTCCAAATAAAGCATGATAGAAGTAATTCATTCAAACACCACTTGGAAGTCGGTTTATCAAAAGATACATATTGCCTCAAACTATTGCTTACCTCTTACAGTCGTTTCACCTTCTAAAGCATCATGCGTTTCCCCAGCATCATCGTTATCTTTAATTAAGAATAAGTAAGGATATTTAAACTTCATCTCCTCTTCTATTTCCCATATCATTTCTTCCATATTCTTGTTCCTCCATAATACTTTGACATAAGCTACATCCTTTGTTCACCACTTGCATACTTATCGATTTAATGTAGCTACTGGAACTTCTTCATATGATAAATCCTACATAACCTGTACATATTTTATAGGGATGATCACGCTCAACTATGTCTTGTAGAAGACTAAACGGGCGTTGCAAATATAATCGGGGGTATTACGCCCAGAGTCGATCCCGCAGGGAATTTACATATCCATTAAGTCTATAAAATACTAAACTGTTGCAAAATCAAGTTTCTCAAGATTTTGAATATCAATTTGGTGATTTTTAACTAATTCTATAATCAATAATAATAAACTATCAATTAACTAACAATTTAATGTAACAATGATAATAAAGGGTCT
>MDKI01017331.1:0-108351 GCA_005239505.1 Nicotiana paniculata
GAAAAAGCTCGGATTTTTCCCGACGATGGATCTGTTGGACAATTTTCTTGAGGGATAAAGTCCTATTAAAAAATAAAATGCCAAAATTTTTTTTTATTTTTTTAGGATAGTTACGTAGTATCCCTTGATTTTTCTTTGGGCACCGGTTCTTTTCCAAGGGTGTAACTTGAACCGGGCACTTAAAATTATTTTTTTTAGAGTAGTTTGGAATAAATTGAGTAACTTATAAATACCCTTTGACATGTTTGGTGCTGGCATATTAGATTATGACATACATTCTGCTTTCCCTTGTATTTGGTTTGACATGTGATGCCTGAGTAAAAAAATAGCCTATTTTGTGACGTCTTAGCTCAGTTGTTTGACTTGTAGGCCACATAGTGTGATATTGCTTAAGTCTCTAAATTTTGTGTGCTTGCTTGACTTGAGAGTTGAATAAAACCGTTGTGATTGAGTCATGTGCAATGTGTGAGTGAGGTTTAGTGATTTTCTATGCTATCTTGTGTAGTATAGAACTTGCCCCGTGTGTTAATCGAAGCGAAATTGTAGGTTATGCTAGTCTAGGAGATGACGTAGGTATTTTCTTGCTTGATCATGGATGTGCTTGTCACATAAAAATAAAAAAATTCGTTGCTAGCCCCCTTGAGCTTATAGACCTTTTCTTTGGCACCCACATTACAAGCCGTACCCCTATTTTGTTCTTAAATTGAGATTTTTGCACCTTTACCTCCTAAGGCGCTTAGTCGCTAAAAGAAGTAAGGTGAGATATTGGGGATTAGATTTTGAGTGGAGCCATGAAAAGGCTTGTTAGTGCACTAAAATTAAAATCAAAAGCAGCTAGCCAATGAACTTTTATGTATGGAGTGTGTGTAAAAAAATATTATTGTAAAAGAAAGAAGAGAAAAATGATACTGAAAGTATGTAGAAAAAGAGACACATCTCCATTTCTTATTTAATTATGCTAGTGGAAGTATAGAAGTACTTAATTGAGAAAGGGCTATGTTGTGTATGGATTGTGGCAAGTGAAATTGGTTGAGAAGAATATGTGTGAATTGTGAATGTAGTGTATTAAAGTGCTTAGGAGGATTAGTTAGTATCCCTAAATATTACCCATCCATTAGCCTACATAACAACTTCCAAAGTTCTAATTGATCCTAGACTTGGCTAGCTTGAATTAGTGGAGATCTACACTACGGGCAAGCTTATGGTACGACCACGGGATGCATATGAATTCTTTGTGAGAGTGAGTGAAATTGTGTTCAATTGTGTGATGTCCTTAAATTATATTTAAAAAGCATATTTGAATGTGGAGACTAGTTATATTCACTCTTTTATTTGTTGGTCAGGGCACATGATCTCATGAACGATTGGTAATGTCGTAAACTTTCTTGTTGGGTAGGTGTGTGAATTTAGAGGGCTTAGTGGTTGCAAGTTGACTCTTGAGGTTGGGTGGTTGCAATTAGATTGTTGGTATGATTGATAGAGTAGTTATACTTGGGCATTTTTTGAAAAAGGGGAAGAATGTGAATTTTTGTATTTTCATACTTGATTGTCGGTATCGATCATAGTCAAGGGGTAAGGTGTGTGATTGAAATGTAAAATACTCCTTGATAATGAACTTTGTACGTGTTGAAGGGTAGTAGATTGTCCCATTGCTGGAGGACAAGCAAGAGTCTAAGTGTGGGGTGTTGATGTTTAGCTTAAAGTGTATATATTTTTATGTATATCGCCTCATATTTTACTTTTGTTTCGTGAGTTTTAGATGTTAAATGTGATGATTTATATTAATTTTAAGTGTTTTTATGTGTAGGAATGATTCGGGATCAATTGGGGGAGAAACGCGCGAAATTAGAGCAAAAACGAACGAAATCGGGAAAATTGCGAAATTGGGTGCCACAGGCCCAGCACCACATGTGGCGCTGTGGGCAGTAGCTAAATTAGGAGTAGCGCCCTGGTGGGCGCCTGGCGCTACCCAGGGCGCCGGTGACGAGATTTTCTCTTATTTTGCCCGGGACACGGTTATTTCGGCCCTAGACCTACCCAACACGTATAAAAGCAAGTTTAAGCTTATGTTTTAGGGGATTGGACGCCACTTTGGAGGGGAGATACACACGGAATTTCTAGGGAGCAGAGAATTCTCAGTTTCTTAATCTTTTTCTAGTATTTACAATTAATTCAACACTTATGCAATTGTTTGATTTTAGCATGAGTGGCTAAACACACATTGTTCTGGGGTTGTGATTTAGCCATGAATATTGTTATTCGACATTAGCTTAACCTTGATTATAGTTCACTCAATATATGGTTGTTTCTTCAATTCTGTGTTTAATTGCTTAATTGTCTGGCCAGCAGTTAGGTTCTATATACTATCTATGCTATGCTTGGGAGAGCCATGCATAGATTAGAGAAGAGTTGAAGAGAGCGCGATCTTAATCCTTCAGGGGAGCGGATTTGTGGTTAGAATAGGAATATACCTAGTCATCGTACTTAATTAAACATTGTAATCTTAATGCGTTCTGATAGATTAATTTCATAGGAATATAGACGTTAATCTATTGAGAATAGGCGAGTAGTGCTTCGAGAGAAGGCTATGAGAGCATTTATCGCTTAATTAGCAACCATGAGTGAATTATATGAAAGGTAGAGTTAATTAGAACACAATACGGATGGTGAAACAATCACAACCCTGGAATATTTGTCTCTTTTGAATACACAACAATCAACTCGTTACTTGATAATTAGTTATTTCTTAGAATCATAGTATAGCATAGTTACATTATTGGATTTTTATTTTGGCTTGAGTAAATAACAATTATAGTGAATTAAGAGTAGTCTACACAAGTCTCTGTGGGTTCGACACTCGATTTATCATTATATTACTTGTACGATCACGTATACTTGTGTGTGCGTTTGGGACCAACAGAGTGCATTCTAAAACATTGTGCAGAATGCTCTTAACCAGTGCAAAAATGCAACAGATTTACTGTCAAAACAAGCAGGAAACCAAAATTCCTTTCCACAGTTTCGGTCAGCGCAAAATGTGCAGAAATTTTAGCAACAAGCAATGGCAAAATGCTGTCAAATACAACTCAACTCTTGATCACAAACAGCTGAACTTTAGACTGTTCAGCAGCTGCAAGAACTTGGCAGAAACTTCCCAAACTGAACCCTTCAATTTGAGCTGCAGTTGCTGCAGATTTGCAAGGCAGTTCAGCTCACACTTCACAACCTACTGCAGCTGGAATCTATACAGAATCCTCAAGCTGACACAACTTCTCAAACAAGAGAACTAAACTTGACAAAAAAAAAACTACAGCTGAATCTTAATTCTCAGTTGTGAAAAATTGCTGTTAAGCTTTTCCGGGCACAATTCTAGGCAGATTTTACAGCAACAAACAAGAGAAGTTTAGTTTCAGCAGCTGAAACACAACAGCTCGAATTCAATTTGCCAACAGCTACTATCAACTAAAAACCTTGAACTCAAATACACTTCCAATTAACACCAATGTTCCGTCCAAACTCAGCCAATCCCAGATAATAGAGATGAAGTTCAGTTCTATAAAAGAAACTCAATCGGTATACCAGTAGAATCAGTCCCAAGCATTTCAGATGGACAGCAGTAAAGGAATTCTTATACCAATTTTCAGTTCAACTTCCAGAAATTTAATTCACAATATCATTGTACACACAGAAATTCAACCAAGTTATCGATGAAATTTTCAGTTCACAATCAATAACAACCTCGAGTCGACTAACGAATTCAGCTCAATCAACTCATAAAGATCGAGTCCATGTTCTGTTGAAACTCAACTCTCTCCAAAAAATTTCAGAAATCAGAGATGGAGCTCAATTTTGAGCTCAAGGAATCAAACCTGATTCGTGCGACGACTTCTCAGCTGCTCGAATTGATTCGAATCAGTAGCGAAGTTCTTCAATAGAAACAAGTGTTCTTCGACTGCCTCGATCTTCAGTGAGCTTAAGCTTCTCCAAAACTCCCTCGGAAGCTTCAAGCTTCATAATCAACAATCCAAGATCTTGCAACTCATTTGCTTGGCTTCTCGTGAATGGTCTAGATGAAGTAGGTGAATTTCGGGGTGTATCACGGTGGATGGCATATATTTTGGCCCCTCTTTCGTCCTCTCTAACCGTCTTTGTTTTAGCCTCGATTCTTTGTTTTGCTTGAGCCCAATTTTTTCCATGTTTGTCCATGTCCGATTCTTGGTGTCATTCGTCCTCCCAAGCTCTGATATGTGGGAGCCCTCGGATTTATCTGAGCCTGCATGGAACTGCATTGTCTTTTGTTTTTTCATCAAGAAACCGGGGGTAATTTATTCTCAATTTTACCCATACACACCTATTTCTTGAAGGAAAGAGCAACATGTTTACTATAATTGAGTTTTTCTTTTCCTAGAAGAAAATTATAAATCTCCCATATTTGGCTAGTCCCTTTTCTTAGAGGAAAATGTTTAGACTTCTATAAATTAAGGATCTTTCTTTCTCATTCAGCAGTATCCATAATGTAGTCATAAGGGTTTGAGAGTCTTATTTAGGGGGAGAACTTTTGTACACTTGATATTTTGTACTCTTTTTTATATAGTGGATTATGTTTATGTCTATTTTGGTATATTTCTCTTTTGTTGTATGATTTATCATTTTTCAAGGTTTGCTTTACTAGCAAACCTTGAAGTTAGTAAATATGTTGTCCTTCAAGAAATAGAAAAACCAAATATGGTAAGAAAATCAAGACACTCACCTAATAATGCTCCCCCTTGACCTGAATTTTCTAACAAAATAAACTTGATCCACCTTCTTCACATAATCTTCAACAGGTCGCATCTTTAAATCTCCACCGCAATGTTTGTCTCAACGTGAGTAGTACTCTAGTCAAATTTCTTAGAATTATGATTACTGTCAAATAGGTTGCTGCTAGAACTAAACCCATCAAGATGAATTAGTCTTGAACCTCGCTCTGATATCACTTATTTATATTCGTCTCCATTTCGTAAAAATTCGGATAAATAGCCAAGGCTCTGATACCACTTGTTGAGATTGAAAAAATCAGGCTAGTAATAAAGTAAACCTTGAATAATGATAAATCATACAACAAAAGATAAATCTACCAAAAGAGATATAAATATTTAACGTGGTTCGATCATTGACCTACGTCCACATGCGAATATGAGAAATCCACTATATAGAAGAGAGTACAAAACATCGAGAATACAATCTCACAAAGAGGTAAACACAAGTGGCAGACTAACACTTGTCCCGAAATTTTTCCCCTAAACAAGACTCTCAAACATTTTAGGCTACATTGTGGATGAAATTGAATGAGAAGGAAGGATCATTAATTTATGGAAGTCCAAACTTTTTCCTCCAAGCAAAGGGACTAGCCAAATATGGAAGATTTATAATTTCTTCTAAGGAGAACTCCATTATGGTAAATATATTGTCATTTTCTTCAAGAGATAGGAAAATTAAATATGGTAAGAAAATCAGGACAAACACCTTATAATTGTTAGGATCGAAATAATCAGGTGTCATGCGGAATCTAGTAAAGCAACCCTTGAATGCCGATAAATCAGACAACAAAGAAAAACATACCAAAAGAGACACAAGCATTTAATTTGGTTCGGTCAATTGACCTACGTCCATAGATGGAGATGAGCAATTCACTATATAAAATAGAGTATAAAATATCAAGAGAACAATCTCACGAAGAGGCAAACACAAGTGACACACCGACACTTGTCCCAAAAAGTTCTCCTCAAAAACAAAACTCTCAAACCATTTATGACTACAATGTGGATACTACCAAATGAGAAGAAAGGATCCTCAATTTATAGAAGTCCAAAACTTTTCCGATAAGAAAAGAGACTAGCCAAATATGAGATATTTATAATTTTCTTCTACAAGAAGGAAAACCTAATTATGGTAAACATGTTGTCATTTCCTTCAAGAGATAGAAAATCAAATATGTTAAGAAAATCAGGACAAACGCCTAGCAGTCAGATCCTTCATAATCTAAATTTTAAGATTCGGGATAGAGATTCAGGTATAAATACGGGTGCCGGGATTCAACTAAAAATAATTCAAATATCTAAAAATGGAGTTGACATTATGTTATAAGGTATTTTGAGAAGGAAAAAATATAGGTCAAGAGGAGAATCTGAGAAGGAGATAACAGGAAAAAGATTGTCATAGAAATTTTTATATATAAGGTATTCTATTTTCTTCAATTTCAATGTAACTTTTGTTTGGATTTCAAAGTTACTGTATCTCTTCCGAATTTATCAGTTGATTTTGGTCAAAGTATCCAAAATCTGTTGACCAGATTCAATACGAATCCTACATCCACACTCATACCCACCAACATCATGTTAACAAGGGTGCGACACCGAATGAAGAATCCAAGCAACTTAGGCTATTAGTCTAGCCTTTATGATCATTACCTATGCGTACTTGGCCAGCCCGGTAGGCGGTTCTACTCGATCATATGCAGTGCTTGAGCTCCATGCGACGATTTCATTTGATCGTAGTTTTCATGCAACAAATATTCAAAAGGAACTTGTCAAGTAAAGAGGAAAACAACAAGCTATTAAACCCACTAGTCAAACAGTCAATAAGCTCACACAAGAGATGCAAAAATGGACTTCAAATTCATTATCAAGGACTTTCTAAACATTATTTTATTATATGGAAAAGCCTAGTACGAAATAGCCCAAAAGCATTACTTGCTTGATTTGCATGGAAAAGAAGATTTTGGAAGGAAGAATATGAATTCATTTAAAAAAGAGGAAGAGGTTGAGGTTTGGCATTAACATCTACTGATAGGCTCTAAGTTTGTAAAAAGCAATTATAAAACATGATAAGAGACTTAAGTTCATGGTTTAGAGAAGCTATGTCAAACATTACCTGTTTCTTTATCCAAACAACAAAGCTAAAGGTCAATCTGATCTACTGTCAAACAAAACATTCTTTAAACTTAAAATTTTAAGGAAGAAAAGACAACTAACCATATTCATTCAAACAGATATGCAGTTTCATTTCAGTAGCACATAGCATGATTTAAATCAGCCAAGAAAACAACCTCATATACTTCATGAAAACATGGATAATACGTAGATGGTCATTCAAAGACAATGAAACTAAATTAGGACCCCAAAACATGCTTCTTAGTTTGAAAATATATGCAGATTTCAATAGCTTCAATAAGACAAGTGCATATCCTAAAACAAATTATAGAAATTCTCAATATTATGCAGTATTGGACCAAGAACAAAGGAGCCAAACCAGAGAACAATCCACGAAAATATTGTAACGACCCGAACGGTCGTTTTGTATATTTGCGTCCCGTTTTCCCTTTTGATGCTTCACACATGTACATTTGTGATTTTGTGAATTTCGGGGTTGGTTAGTTTCTTTCCAGAAAAATTTCGGGTTGATTTGGACTCTTTGATTCTTGTCTTAGAAGCCTAAGTTGATTATGTTGACCAATGTTTGACTTTTATGAAACAACTCCGGAACCATGTTTTGATGCCTCTGATAGCTTCGTATCGTGATGAATCGAATTCGGAAGTCCGTAGGTTGATTTGTGTTGTTTTGCCAAAAGTTGGTAATTTGAAGTTTAGAAGTTTGATCGTAGGTCGGCTTTTGGCTATTAGGTTTGGAATTTAGTTTTGGGACTTTAAGTCCGTTATGCTATTTAGAACATGTTTGCAAAATTTGGTGTCATTTGGAGTTAATTTGATAGTATTTGACGCTTTGTTGCAATTCTAGAAGTTCTTGAACTTATCTTTGAAATTCATGCGTTATGTAGTTCTTTATTTTTGTGTTTTGATCATGCAAGCGAGTTCGTATAATATTCTTAGACTTGTGTGGATATTTGGCTTGAAGCCCTGAGGGCTCGGATGATTTTCAGACGTGCTTCGGAATGGTTTGAACTGAAAATAGGTTGCTGGTGTGTTGCTGCTGCAGTTATCGCAATTGCGAGAACCAGCATCGCAATTGAGAACATGGAAGGGGAGGCTCAGGTATATTATTATACCTGGTTCGTATTTGCGAAGTTAGGCAAAGTTGGGTAGCTTCACCAATTACGATAATTACTGCCGCATTTGCGCAAGGGACAGGATTCGCAATTGCGAACCCATGGTCGCATTTGCGAAGTCCTCTTAGGATGTCAATGGCCACAACCGCGAGCGTTTCTTCACAATTGTGAGGGTTCACAATTGCGAACCCAGTGTTGCAAATGTGACACCTACAACTGAACGTAAAGGTTAGAAATTCTGGATTTTAGTCTCATTTTCATATTTTGGAATCTTAGACTCGGTAGGAGGCGATTTGGAGAGAGGATTTTAATCTACAAATATTGTGTAAGTGATTCTAATTAATTTTAAACTATATTTCATGATTATACTTAGATTAAACATCAACTTCATGAAAATCAAAGAGTAAAATTGGGGATTTTTACAAAGTTTTGAAAAATGAAGAATTGAGTTTTGAAAGTCGATTTGGACTCGAATTTGAAAATACAACACATATATGAACTTGTGGGGTTATGGATAGTCAGACTCTACCCTTGGACTCAGGTTTTGACCAGGCGGGCCCGAGGTTGACTTTTTGGAAAAAGTGTAAAAATCATAGCTTTATATATTGTAATTGGTTTTCCTTGCATTATTTGATGATATTAAATCATTTTTGGTTAGATTTGAGCCGTGTGAATGCGGATTTTAGGGAAAAATCTATTTTCGATGGTTGAGTTGGCCTAGTTGAGGTAAGTATCTTGTCTAACTTTGTGTGGGGGAACTATTTCTTAGGATTTGGGTTGATTGTGGTATTTGTGTTATGAGACGTGTACGCAAGGTAACGAGTGCATACACAGGTTATATGTGGTATTTGACCGGTTTAGGTTATTTAGACTATTTCCATGCCTTTAATCGAATTTCCGTAACATGTTATATCTTTCACTGTTAATCTAATTTTACATGTGTTAGTCTACTCTTACATGCTTTATTTGACGTTGTTAGCACTTGTTCCATCTCTTTCTTATTATATTTTCTCTCATATGCTTTAGTTGAAGTTGCTACCTCCCTTATTTTCTTTTTACCTCCTTATTGTTGCATTACTCTTACTTGAAGTTGTTATTTCGTTGGAATTATCTTCTTGTTGGATCATTGACGTCGAAATTGTGAAAGCTATTATCATATTGAGGTTGAAGTTGTTGATTTTGAGATATCTTTCCTTGTTGAGCATTTCCCATTCATTTTTGTCATCATTGAGATTTTTTAACACATTATGATTTAGTCGTGGGCTATTTATTATAGAAAAATTAGTATTGTTGATTTTGGCAAGTTGTGGCATATGGGAACTTGTGGTGCGACTTGTTATTCTGTTGTGATATTGATATGCATGCGGTGGTATAAATATAGGGGTTGATATGCATGCGGTGAGATAAGATGGGCTTGATACGCGTGTTGCTAGTAAGGGAATTATTTTATGCCACGCATTGAGATAAGGTGGGCTAAAACACGTGTAGCTATTTCGGAAAAATAATTTTTAAACTAAATACAAGGCTCACACAGTGATATAATGAAAGATTGTGATTAAACTTGTGAAATGTGAATACAAGGCGGTACCTCGGTTATGATTCTTAATGTACATTCCATGTTGAAAAGTCTTGTCGGTTGAACAATTTTTATTGTTTGTTCATTGTTTTACTTTTAATTATCCGTATTTTCTTTCTTGTTGTTTCACCATGTGTTTACTCCTAGTTTCCTTTAATCCTTAAATCTCGGTTAACTTACCTTATTGAACTGTTTAGTTGTCATTTACCTCCTTGTTTCCCATATTTTAGATTATGAGATACTCTGTTTAGTTTCTTTCTCCTAGTAGGTATCTTGACCTGGCCTCTCACTACTCAACCGAGGTTAGGCTTGATATTTACTGGGTATCGTTGTGGTATACTCATACTATGTTTCTACATATTATTGTGCAGATCCAGGTACATCTTCCCCTGTTGGATGCCAGTGATTGATTAGCTACTTTTGAAGACTTCAAGGTATACCTGCTCTACATTCGCACGCCTCGAAGTCACCTTCTGCTTTTAGATATTCTACTGTATATTTTTTATTCCAAGATAGTATTCTATTTCGAGACTATTAGTACATTCTTGTAGAGCTTATGACTCTATTCCACAAAGTTTTGAGAAGTTGTTGACATCTTTAGAGTTGAGTTTTATTATGATAGTTTAATGGTTAATTTGAGGTTTTATTATTATTTATGTAGTTCCTTAGTGTATGTTAGGTTTATCTACTCTTAGAGACTAGGTGTCATCACGATATTTTAAGGTGGGAAATTGGGGTCGTGACGAGTTGGTATCAGAGCTCTAGGTTCATAGGTGTTACGAGTCATAAGCAAGTCTAGTAGAGTCTTGCGAATCGATACGAAGACGTCTGTACTTATTTTCGAGAGGCTACAGAACTGTTAGAAAATTCCACTTCTTTGGTTCCTTATCGTGCAAATTGGTTGACTTCGAAATCAGAATCTTTGTCTTTCTATTCTCTCATAGATGGTGAGGACATGCATTGTTGGATATGATGATTAGACACCCGTGCCCCTGCTAGAGCCGCGCGAGGTCGGGACCGGGGCAGAGGATGAGGAGAGGCACGTGCTGCAGCCAGAGCACCTGCCCGAGCAGCGACTGAAGAGCCACGAGTAGCTCCCATTGTGGGACAGGCACCCGAGACGCTTGTTTTTGCCCCTGGACTTCAGGAGACCCTAGCACGGTTCTTGAGCATGTTCGGTACTCTAGCTCAGACGGGGTTGATTCCGCTTGCACCAGCCACATCTCATCCTGGGGGAGGAGCACAAACTTTCGTGGCCCGTACTCCAGAGCAGTGGGTCCGCACTGATCAGGCCCCGGGTGTCATGCCAGCACAATCAGTTATTCTTGTTCAGTCTGGGGTGAAGCCAACGGCATCTGAGGAGGAGTAGAGGAGACTTGAGAGGGTTAATATGTATGATCCTCCTACTTTCAGTGGCGTAACCACCGAGGGGTCTGCAAGATTTTCTATAGATGTGCCATCTTATTCTCTGCACCATGGATATACTAGAGGTGAGCGAAGTTTCTTTTACCACATTTCAGCTGTCAGGAGTAGCATATATGTGGTGGTAGGCTTACGAGGAGGGTAGACCATCTGATGCATCCTCACTCACTGGGGCTCAGTTTTTAGAGATATTTTTGAGAGAGTTTGTTCCCAAACCCTTCAGGATGCATGGCGCACTGTGTTTGAGCAGTTGCGTCAGGGGGCATTGACAGTGTCTGAGTATGCTATCAGATTCACTGAGTTGTCCTGACGTGCACCTACCTTGGTTTCTACAATCAGAGAGCGAGTCTGCAGATTCATCGAGGGGCCCAACTATGCTATTAGATTCAGTATGGCTCAAGAATTGGAGATAGATAGTCCATATAAGCAGGTTGTAGATATCACGCGAAGGTTGGGGGTATGCGGGGCCGTGAGAGAGAGGACAAGAAGGCCAAGAGGCCTCGAGATTCTGGAGGATATAGTGGTGCATGTGCCCCAGTTACAGCCCATCATGGAAGAGGCTATGTGAGCCTCCACTTCTAGCTTCTAGCGGTGCTCCTACTATTCCGAGGTCCCAGGTTGCCCATTTTGCTCAGCCACTTTCTAGTGCACCTCCTGCACGGGATGCCTTTAGCGTTTAGTCTAGCCGACCAGGCCAAGGTCATTTTCAGCAGCCATGCCCACCAAGATCTTACTTTGAGCTAGGTGATACCAGACACATGGTGAGGGAATGTCTCCAACTTAGGAGGGGTGCATCTCCACAGACTACTCAGGCTCCCCGGATTCCACCTGGTACACAGACTTCATAGGACATGGTTGCAGCTCCACTTGCCGCTCCACCTGCACGACCATCTAAGGGTAGGGGTCAGGCGGGTAGAGGTTGCCATAGAGGAGGAGGCCAGGCCAGATTCTATGCTTTTTCGGGTAGGATGAAGGCAGTTGCATTGCATGCTGTCATCACAGGTATGGTTCCAGTTTGTCATAGTGATGCATCAATCTTATTTGATCTGGATCCACTTGTTCATATGTGTCATCTTACTTTGCTCCGTATATGGATATATCTCGTGATTCTTTGAGTTCTCCTATATATTTATCCACGCATGTGGGAGATTGTGTTATTGTTGACCGTATGTGTTGGTTGTGTTTAGTTGTTATTAGTGGTTTTGAGACCAGTGTTAATCTAGTATTACTCAATATGACAGACTTTAATGTGATCTTGGGCATAGACATGTTGTCGCCCTATCATGCTATTCTAGATTGTCACGCCAAGACTATGACACTAGTTATACCAGGTTTTCCACAGTTGGAGTGGACGGGTACATTGGATTATATTCCTAGCAGGGTTATGTCCTTCCTTAAGGCTCAACAAATGGTTGAGAAGAGATGTGAGGCATATCTATCCTTTGTGACGGATATTAGTGCTGATACTCCTATCGTTGAGTCAGTTTCGGTAGTAAGAGATTTTCCAGATGTGTTCCTAGCAGACCTACTGAGCATGCTGCCCGATAGAGATATCAATTTTGGTATTAAACTGGTGTCGGGCTCTTAGCCCATTTCTATTCCACCATATTGTATGGCACCAGTAGAGTTGAAGGAGCTAAGGGAAAATCAGCAAGAGTTGTTTGATAAGGGTTTCATCCGGCCTAGTGTGTTACCTTGGGGTGCTCCAGTTCTGTTTGTAATGAAGAAGGATGGCTTAATGCGGATGTGTAATGATTATAGGCGGTTGAACAAGGTTAAGTGAAGAACAGGAACCCATTATCGTGCATTCATGACTTATTTGACCCGCTTCAGGGTGTTAGAGTGTTCTCAAAGATTTATTTGAGGTCAGGGTATCATCAGTTGAAGATTTGAGATCCAGATATTCCAAAGACAGCCTTCAGGACTTGGTATGGTCACTACGAGTTTCTAGTGATGTCATTTGGGCTGACCAACGCCCCAACAGCATTTATGCACCCGATGAACATCGTATTCCAGCCATATCTGACTCATTCCTCATTGTGTTTATTGACAAAATATTGGTGTACTCCCGTAACCGGGAGGATCATGAACATCATTTGATGATCGTGCTCCAGACCTTGAGGGAGAAGAAGTTGTATACAAAATTCTCAAAGTGTGAATCCAAGCTTGATTCAGTGGAGTTTTTAGGTCGTGTGGTGTCTAGTGAGGGGATCAAGGTAGATCCAAAGAAGATTGAGGCAATTCAGAGCTGGCCCAGACCGTCTTCAGCTACTAAGCTTCAGAGTTTCCTTGGTTTGGCTGGATATTATCTCCATTTTGTAAAGGGTTTCTTGTCCATTACTGCACCTTGACTTGATTCACCTAGAAGGTTACTCCTTTCAGATGGTCTGAGGAGTGTGAGGCGAGCTTTCAAAAGCTCAAGATTGCTTTGATTATAGTTCTAGTGTTTGTGTTGCCTATGGGCTTTGGGTCTTACACTGTGTATTGTGATGTGTCGCGTATTGGGCTTAACACGTTGTTGATGCAAGACGGTAGGGTGATTGCCTATGTGTCTCGGCAGCTGAAGGTTCATGAGAAGAATTATCTGGTGCACGACTTGGACTTGGTAGTTATTGTTCCTATATTGAAGATTTGGAGGTGTTATCTGTACGGTGTCCCATGTGAGGTCTATACCGACCACCAGAGTCTCCAGTATCTGTTCAAGCAGAAATATCTCAATTTGCAGCAGCGGAGGTGGTTGGAGTTGTTGAAAGACTATGATGTCACTATTTTATATCACCCCGTGAAGGCCAATGTAGTGGCTGATGCCTTGAGTAGAAAGTCAGAGTTTGGGAAGTTTGGCATATCTACTGGTAGCATAGAGTCCACTATCCATGGATGTTCAGGCTTAGATTACATGTTTTAGAGCCTAGTCGGGTCCTTGCATGTGTGGTGCCTTGGCCTTCTTATATGAATGCATTAAAGAGTGTCAGTATGACGACCCCTATTTTCTTGTCCTTACGGACACCATACAACATGGAGATACCAAGAAGGTTTGTATTGGAGATGATAGGGTGTTGCTGATGTAGGGCAGATTATGTGTGCCAATGTGGATGGGTAGCGTGAGTTGATCCTTGAGAAGGCCTATAATTCATGGTACTCCGTTCATCCGTCTGCAGCTAAGATGTATCAAGATTTGCGGAGGTACTATTGGTGGAGAAGAATGAAGAAATATATAGTGGAGTATGTGGCTCGGTGCCTAAACTGTCAGCAGGTGAAGTACGAGCATTACAGGCGGGTGGTTTGCTTCATAGACTTGAGATTCCCAAGTGGAAATGGGAGCGTGTTACCATGAACTTCATTGTTTGGCTCCCACAGGCTTTGAAGAAATTTGACACAGTATGGATTATTGTAGACATGTTGATCAATTCGGCTAATTTCATCCCGGTGGTGACTACCTATTCTCCCGAGCAGTTGGCTCAGATTTATATCTGTAAGATTGTTCGTCTCCACGGTGTGCCAGTTTATATTATCTCCGATCGAGACACACAATTTACATCGTATTTTTTGGGGAGCTGTGCAGCATGAGTTAAGCACACGCGTAGAGTTGAGTACAACATTTAACCCCCAGACGGACGGGCAGTCAAGCGCACCATTCAGATATTAGAGGATATGCTTCGTGCATGTCTTATAGATTTCGGGGGTTCTTGGGATCCGTACTTGCCTCTTGCAGAGTTTTCCTACAACAAAAGCTACAAATAGAGTATTTAGATGACTTATTATGAGGCTATATATGGGAGATGGTGTCGTTCCCCAATTAGTTGTTTGATCCAGGAGAGGCTAGGTTGTTGGGCACCTATCTGGTTTGAGATGCCTTGGAGAAAGTCAAGTTCATTCAGGATCGAATTTGTACAGCCCAGTCTAGACAGAAGAGTTACGCTGATCGGAGGGCCCATGATGTAGCATTTATGGTTAGAGAGAGATTTTTGCTCCGGGTTTCACCCATGAAGGGTGTATAAGGTTCGGGAAGAAAGGCAAGTTGAGCCCTAGGTACATTGGTTCTTTTGAGATCCTTGAGAAAGTTGGTGAGGTGACCTACAAGCTTGCATTTCCACCTAGCCTATTGACAGTTCACCTAGTGTTCCATGTTTCTATGCTCCAGAAATATTATGGTGATCCGTCCCATGTAATAGATTTTAGCTTAGTACAGTTGGACAAGAATTAGACTTATGTTGAGGAGTCGGTGTCCATCTTGGACAGGCATGTCTGAAAGTTGAGGTCAAAGAGTATTGCTTCAGTGAAGGCAATGGAGGGGCCATCCGGTTGAGGAGCAGACCTGGGACACCAAGCACGACATGCGGAGTCGTTATTCTCACCTTTTCATCACTTCAGGTGTCTATGCATGTTCGAGGACGAACGTTTGTTTTAAGATGGGGAAAATGCAATGACCCGATTAGTTGTTTAGTGTATTTTTCCCCCTTTTCCCCTTTTGATACTTCACGCGTGTGTATTTGTGGTTTTATGATTTGCGGGATTGGTAGTTTCATTCTTGGAAGATTTCGGGTTGATGTAGAACCTTTGATTCTTAGCTTAGAAGCCTAAGTTTATTATGTTGACCAATGTTTGACTTTGGTGAAAATAACCCCGGAATAGTATTTTGATGGCTCCGGTAGCTTTGTATCGTGACTTTGGACTTAGGCGTGTGCCCGGAATCAAATTCGAAAGTCCGTAGGTTGATTTGTGTAGTTTTGTCGAAAGTTGGCAATTTGAAGTTTAGAAGTATGACCGTAGGTTGACTTTTGGATATCGGGTTCAGAACTTGGTTTTGGGACTTGAAATATGTTCGTTATGCTATTTAGAACTTGTCTGGAAAAAATTTGGTGTCATTTGGAGTTGATTTGATAGTATTTGCATGCTTGGTTGCAATTCTAGAAGTTCTTGAATTTTTCTTTGAAATTCATGTGTTTTGATGTCCAATTTGTAGTTCTAGATGTTACTTTTGTGTTTTCATCACGGGAGAGAGTTTGTATGATGTTTTTAGACTTGCGTAGATGTTTGGTTTGGAGCATTGAGGGCTCGGACATTTTTTGGAAAGGTTTGAACTGAAAATAGGTTACTGGTCTTCCGGTGCTGCGGTTATCACAATAGCCAGCACCAGCATCGCAATTGCGAACATGGTAGGAGAAACTCAAGTATCGCAATTATTGTCTTATTTGCAAAGGGGAGAGTTCCTAATTGAAAACCCATGGTCACATTTGCTAAGTCCCCTTAGGCTGTCATGGCCTCAATTGAGAGCCTTTCTTTGAAATTGCTAGGGTTCGCAATTGCAAACACAGTATTGCAAATGCGACATCTATACAAAGGCTACAAAGTTAGAATTTTAGTCTCATTTTCATATTTTAGAACCCTTAGCTTTGTAGGAGGCGATTTGGTGAGGCGATTTTTATCTACAAACATTTGATAAGAAATTCTAATCAATTTCCAACTATATTTCATGATTATATCTTAGATTTAATATCAAATTCATGAGAATCAAAGCGTAAAATTGGGGTTTTCCAAAGTTTTAAAAAAATAAAGTTTTGAGTTTTGGACTCGGATTTGAAAATAAAACACATATATGGACTCATGAGATTATGGCTAGTCGGAATCGACCCTTGGATTCGGGTTTTGCCAAGCGGGTTTACAGTTGACTTTTGTTGACTTTTTGGGAAAAGGGTAACGATCATAGCTTTATCTATTGTAATTGATTTTCTTGAATTATTTGATGATATTAAGTCATTGTAGGTTTAATTTGAGCCGTATGGAGGTGAGTTTTAGGGGAAAAGCTATTTTTGAGGGTTGAATTGGCCTAAAGAAGGTAAGTATCTTGCTAACTTTGTGTGGGGGAACTACCCCTTAGGATTTGATTGATCATGCTATTTGTGTGATGCGGAAGACGTGTACGTAAGCTGACGATAGCGTACACGGTGTAACAATCCGACCGGTCATTTTGAGCTCTAGTGTGTCATTCAGCGGTTATAGGCCTTGGTAGCTTCATTTCAGGTATTATGACTTGCACCTATGGTCGGAATTGAATTTCGGGAAGTTTGGGGTTGATTTGGAAAGAAAATTCTAATTTTGGAAGCTTTAAGTTGGAAGAATTGACTAGGTTAAAATTTTGAGTAAACAACCTAGGAATCGGGATTTGAAGGTTCCAACAGGTTCGTATGATGATTTCGGACTTAGGCATATGTTCGGTTGAGTATCGGGCCGCCCGGGAGTATTTCAGCGCTTATTATGGAAAGTTTGCATTTTGAAGGCTTAAGAATTTCTTAATTTTAGTTTGAGGTGGACTTTGGTTTTATCGATGTCCGTTTGGGATTTTGAGCCTTGAAATAGGTTTTTATTATGATTTATAACTTGTGTTCCAAGTTGGACGTCATTCCAGAATGTTTTGATATGATTCAGATGCGTTCGTCAAAGTTTGAAAGTTTGAACATTTAAAGAAAGATTTTGATTGTCAATTCGTAGTTTTAATGTTGTTTGGTGTGATTTGAGGCTTCGAGCAGGTTTGTGTCATGTATTGAGACTTTTTGGTGTGATTAGACGGGGTCCCAAGTTCCTCGAGTGTGTCTCGGATCGAGTTCTGACTAATATTGGACTTTGTGGAATTGCTGGTTTCTGGGCATCTGGGTTCCTCTTCTGCGATCGCGAGAGAAGGGTCGCGATCACGAAGGGTTAAGTGGACTGCTGGAATTTTTGTTCTACGCGATCACATTCGCGGAGGTCGAGCTGGAGGTTCTTCACGTTTGCATGGGAGCTATCACGAATGCACAGAGTTAACGGGGCTGGACTGTTTTGGAAGAATTGTTCTATGCGATCGGGTAGAGGGTCTCGCCATCGCGAAATAGGAAGTGGGTGAGCAATGCGATTGCGTTCTGGGCATCGGTCCGTGAAGAAGTGATTCTGGGGGCAGGGATGTTTGGCCTTCACGATCGCGAGATTTATTCCTCGATCGCGAAGAGGAAGGAACTAGACAGTGGGTTATATTTCGGGACTCAGCCCATTTCTCTTATATTTTCATTTGGTTGGGCAATTTTTGGAGAGATTCAAGGGGAATTTTTCATCAAGAAGCACAAGTAAGTGATTCCCACCTATTTCAAGTTAAATACTTTGATTATAAATAGATTTTTAACATGGAAATTCATGGAAAATTAGTGAAAATTTGGGATTTTGGTAGAAAACCTAGAAATTGGTATTGCTGGATTTTGACGACGAATTTGAGCATGGAATTAGGAATAAATTATATATTTGAGTTAGTAATGTTATGGGTAATGCTTATCTTCGAAAAATTTCGGAATCCGGGCATGTGGTTCTAAGGGTTGGCTTTGTCAACTTTTCGAGTGGAGTTGTGAATTTGTTTGAATTGATTAATTGTGGGTATTAGAGTGTATTTTGATTGGTTTGCACCTTATTTGACTAGTTTTGGATCGACATGCATCGGTTTGAGGTGTTAGAGAGGATTTGGAGCTGGTTATGGAACTTTGGAGCGAGGTAAGTCTCTTGTCTAACTCTGTGAGGGGGAAATTACCCCTAGGTGATGTATTTGATAAGTGTTACTTGTTGCCGGGGCTACATACGAACGAGGTGATGAGAGTCCGTATGTAGCTAAATTCATGCGATTGTCCGGGTATATTTAGGTTGACATCATGCTATAATTCTACTATAGGGGTTATTTTTGCTCGTTTAATTTCTTTATTTCGCATTACGACTTGAGAGCAGACTTGCGTAGAGTGAGTGACTTGCTTTTGTAGAGATTTGGCGGGCTTCATGACTAGATGTGGAATAATTGTACTCCTTATACGAATTTCTCCAGCGCTATGTGTTTTCATTGGAAGATTTTCCTTAAAAATTTCTAACTCACACGTCTATTCGTGAGTGGGGTCAATGACCCGTTAAAGCTTCTTATTCTAATGGGATCGGGCCGTTCGTCTTGGCAGGATTATGTACCACACTCTCATGGGAGCAGGTCATTCTCCTCGACAGTATAATAGATGCATATATGGTCCGTGCCATTTGACCCTCGGCAATGCACAAATTATGATGGCATCGAGTCGTACGCCTCGACATTTCTGTAAAATACTCTCATGGAATTGTGCGTAACAATTGGCAAGAAGTTAGTGTATTATGAGTCTTCCTGATTTGAATTATGACAGCCTATCTTGTGAGGTCCATTATATATTTATGCTCCGGTTGAGGAAAAAATTCCTAATTGAGAGATTGAGCCTATCGTAGAGAGGAGGATCGTATCACGTATTTACTCTTGTTTATTTTGTTTGTTTACTTTGTCCCATATCTGTGTACTTCTTATATAACTGTCTAGTTGGACCACTAGTAAGTGTCGATGTCGATCCCTCATCATTATTTCTCTGGGGTTAGGCTAGATACTTACTGGATACGTGTTGATTTATGTACTCATGCTACACTTGCTGCAGATTTTTGTGCAGGTACATATATAGTTGGTGGTCGTTTGGGCACAGAGGCGCAGATGTTTCTTGGACTTACCGTGAGCTACATTTCGTGTTACAATCTATATCCTGAAGAGTCTCCATCAAAGTTATTTATATTATCGTGTCTAATTTTTATTCAAGACAGACGTTGTATTTTATTACATTTCCTAGTTGATGCTCATGCACTTGTGACACCAGGTTTTGGGGGTTCCTAAGTGTGGTTCGTCATTGTAATTGGCGTAAATTTCATCATGTACCTTGTAAGTTCTATTTCATACTATTTAATTAAATGAGAATTTTCATTTCAAAATACTAAAATAAGTAATTAGGTTAATCTTTTACCGTTGGCTTGCCTGACGGCGGTGTTAGGCGTCGTCACAACCTTTAGTGGATTTTGGGTCGTGATAGCTTGGTATCAGAGCATTAGATTCACTTGGATCTCACGAGTCATGAGCAAGTCTATTAGAGTCTTGCGGATCGGTACGGAGACGTATGTAGTTATCTTCGAGAGGCTACAAGACTGTTTGGAGCACTTTCCTTGTTGATTCCTCTTTGTGTGATTTGATTCCTTGAGGCTTATGCCTTTATTTCCTTCCTACTCGATCTTATGAGACATGGAGAGCTTTTTATCAGTTGGGCATCGAGGAGTTGTAGTGGTACTGCAGACGTTGTGCAGGATATTTTTCTCGCCTTGCAGAAGGATGTTCTATAATCTCAGCTCAGTAGCTGTATTTCTGATGGTTTTGAGGCTATGCAATGATTTCTATGATGTTCATGTGTTGTTATCGCACAATATTGTTGTAATGGTGGGGTGCTCGTTTATATGTCGAGGCAATGAATGACTTGAAAAGTGGATTTCTCGATGAATGATTTAGAAGTTCGAAATTTCATTCCAACGGAGGAAAAGCAATCGGACCATGGATGTTTAGGCCTTGGTTGATGGAGTAATAAGACTTGATATTTTCGAGCGTGGTGGGATTCTCATTTGTAATGTGGTGTCTTCGTCTTTGTTTGAATGCATTAAGGTTCGTCGGTGTTATGGTCTTCTTCAATTTTGCCTTCGGGTCAGAGTGTTGTGAAATGGTGCCTGAGAAGCGGTTGTGAGGGATGGTGGTGTGTAGCGGTTTCGGAAATCGAATTGGTGTTTCTAATGTTGATGGCTCGGGAAAGATGATCTTTGAGGAGGCTTAGAGTTGGAAGCAATTTATTAGTTCAGATGCTACAGAGATGGATTTTGGTCTGATGCGACATTTGGGTAGCGAAGAATGAGAAGGACATGTGGGAGGTGTCTTGTGGTGGTTGAATTACTAGCAGATCAAATTATAAAGAGCATAAGTCGAGAAGCTTCTTAAAGGAGAGGGTTTAACCAAAGTGGGGGAGTGGCAGAGTAGCATATGGGTTATGTGGTAGGGTAGCCACACGCCTTAAGGAAAGTTTAGAGCAATTTGGGAATTCATGGTGGACAGTGACTAGGTCCATGGATTTTATTTGGATGCAACATGACTTTGAGTTTGGAATGTACTGTTGGACTTTCAGTTGATGTCAATGGGGAAGGAGGAATCTTGGTGTGTTCCAGGGTTATGTAATTGTACTTTCAAGCTAAGTGAGGGATCCCCACTATCTACGATTGGATTGCATGGTTGTCTACTTGTGCGGTTTCTAGTTATTGGTGTATTGGTGGGTTATTACGACTAAGGAAAGAAAATATCAGTGGTAATTCGAGCAAAGGATTTGAGGAGTGAGTGTTATATTTGGCCGTATCGATCCTTGTTCAGATTTTGGAAAGACTCAGAATTTATGCTTCTTGTAGGTGTAATGTTCAAGGAAAAGAATTCAGTCGGGTGCTCCTTTGGTAGGATGTTTACGTGCTAGCAGAGCAGTAGAGTTTGGCTTATATTTGGGACCAAGTCAGAGTGGGTTACTCTCAACAGTGGTCCTAGTGGGTTCAAGAATTAGAGTGCAGTGTGTAAGGATTTCGGGTCTGTTGTGTGGTTAAGGATTGGGTTTTTGTAGTGGATTGTTAACGAGACTTGGAGTATTCTATGCTATCATTCGGTGTGCGGTGCAGTAATGGAGGAAATGAAGAAATAGCTTTGGATTTCCCGAAGGTCTTACAGAATGGGTGTACCAATTGGAGATGCCATTGTGCGCAACAGGAAGGTATGATATAGTTCGTGGGTATTGGGATGAGAGGGTCTCGTGAAGTGGGTCACTAGGGAGGAGTGTTGTTGAGTTTCATTATGAGTCTTGAATGGAGCTACTATTATTTCTAAGGGAATTCAAGAATGAAGTGGAAGAAGTTAGCTCGATTAGTAATGGTTGAATTAGTATGATCGTGGTAGCAATCAGTTTCTTCATCGTGAAGTTATACATGTATTTTGTGATTGTACACTTAGGCTTGAGCGACACCACAACTTGGTTGATTTTGGAGGTATTTGATTCGAATGGTTTTGTTGTGTAAATGGATTCCGGAAGAGTCATGGCGGTTTAGATCACGACTTGAGGTTTGTATTTTCTGCGAGTTTGAGAATTCAGTTGCGTGTTGCGTTAGTTCTTCTGATATGAGCTAAATGAAAAGTTTTCTAGCCCAGGAAGTGTTTATTCTACTAGTAGTCAGGAGTTATGATGAGTTTCAATAATCTCGTATAGCGGCATAATAGGTGTAGTGAGCGGCATGGGGACTGGAAGTTGAAGGTCAAGTTTGTGGTTCGGTGTTGATAGAATGTTACGAGCTCGGATGAGCAGGAGTGAATTCAGATATTTAGGGTAAGCTGGTATTTTCACCTAAGAACGGTGTCTTGTGTAAGAGACTTTGTGTACTGATTTGCGGGTTCTCGATTTGCTTTACAACACTAGTATGGCTGGTGGTATGGATATGCATACTTTGCTACCTGGTGCAGAAGGTCATGGGGGCGTATCCCACAGGAAGATTGTATCAGTGGGACATGTAGTCACTTGATTGATTAAAGATTGAAGCCGAGTATGGAGATTATGGTACTATCGCTAATGCGAGAGTTTAGTCCTGGAAGGCACTTTATTCGTTCGGTTGTGAACTATAGATTATTCTGGATTGGGCGGTTGCTTTTATGTGTCGTGAATAGGGTTGTTGTGGATCCTTTGGAGGTTATTAGTCCAGTTTGGTACGATCAAAATCGTCTTGAGGTCCGTGGATGGGTCTAAATGTGAATGTGTTCTCTATATCAGGTTGCGTGTGTTCGTTCAGCATAGGTTGCTTATGCAGGAGTCTTCGAGCATTAGATGTTATTCTTGTCGTAAGCTATTCCATGTAATACTCTATTGTGCCATGTAGATTCTGAGACGACTTGATTATCCGCACTCTATTGTGTAGCTTACGGTGTTATGTGAGCAGTATGGCTCTTGAGATGCCGTTCATTTATTGCACCTTAGTCGTGCTTTAGTTTTGTAGCGTATGGCACTATCCGTCTCCCCAGGCATGGTATTATACACTTGGCGTGCTTGTGGCCTACATTCAGGTATTTTGTAGGTATGAGCATTTTGGCTCAGTAGGTATTTCAATATAGATTATTATGTGTGGATCGGGTGGCACACTGCCACGGGTATGTTGTTTGGATCGGGTGGCATGCCTCCACGGGTATCATGGTTGGATCGGGTTGCACGCCGAAACAGTATCAAGCATTGATCAGGTTGCACGCCGCAATAGTATGATGTTGAGTACAGTTCTCTATATCTATTCTTGTGTGTTTTGTTTCTCATTTTCTGAGGAAGCTTCATAACTTCTTTTCCGTTGTTTAATTAGTGACGTGGGTTGAGTAGTTCTTTCCAGAGTTCGTTTTCCTTATGTATCACATTTGAGTTTGTAGCTTGTTGGCACATTGTGTCATCATCTTAGACTTTTGGCAGTGTCTGATATGGCTTATTGCCCGAGCTGCTAGTACTGGGCGAGTCGAGGTTATGGGACCTGGGATCAGTGTGATCAGATTTATATGAGGCATGTTGAAGAGCAAATATCATTATTTAGTTCAGAATGAGGTAACGGTTCTTGTCAGGAGGAGAGACTCAATGATTTATTGATTCGGCAGGTGGTTTTGAATTTCTACACATCTCTTCCGTCAGGGCAGTATTGCAAGAGTTGGAATAGGACGTATATGCATCATGAGGTATGGTGTTGACATCGGATTCGTGGAATTGCAGTTATTGTTGTCAGAGGATGTTATTCTAGTCATGTGATTTATGCGGTGCAGGGTGTGAAATCATCAAAGGTATACAATCATGTTTCGATATAGTGTGTAGTGATCGATACGGTGTTCGCAAGTGAGAATCAGGTATTGTAGAGAAATTCGGAGGCTGGAATTTGGCTCTAAGGCTTATTGACTAAATAAAAAGAGAGAATCTTCAGTGTGGCTCAAGCTAATATGCTCAACTGGGTTGTGGTGGCACGGGTAGGTGCACGAGGTGTTAAACGATGATTTTGGATATCTCTTGAGCAGTTCTTAGAACGTTCGAGGACAAACATATATTTATGTGGGGGAGAATGTAACGACCTGACCGATCGTTTTGAGCTCTAGCGCATCATTTAGCGATTAGAAGCCTTGAGTAGCTCCACTTCAGGTATTATGACTTGCACGTGTGGTCAGAATTGAATTTCAGGAAGTTTGGGGTTAATTTGGAAAGAAAATTCTAATTCCGGAAGCTTTAAGTTGGAAGAATTGACTAGGGTTTAAATTTTGAGTAAACGACCTCGAAATCGGGATTTGAAGGTTCTAATAGGTTTGTATGATGATTTTATGATAATTTTGGACTTAGGCGTATGTTCGGGAGTATCGGGTCACTCGGGAGCATTTCTGCTCTTATTGTGGAAAGTTGGCATTTGAAGGTTTAAGAATTTCTTAAGTTTGGTTTGAGGTAGACTTTGGTGTTATCGATGTGCGTTTGGGATTCCGAGCCTTAGTATAGGTTTGTATTGTGATTTATGACTTGTGTGCCAAGTTTGGTGTCATTCCGGAATTTTTTGATATGATTCGGATGTGTTCGTCGAAGTATGAAAGTTTGAACGTAAAGATTTTGATCGTCGATTCGTAGTTTTGATGTTGTTTGATGTGATTTGAGGCCTCGAGCAGGTTTATGTCATGTATTGGGACTTGTTGGTGTGATTGGATGGGGTCCCGGGGGCCTCGAGTGTGTCTTACATCGATTTCGGACTAATATTGGACTTTGTGGAATTGTTGGTTTATGGGCATCTGGTTTCCTCTTCCACAATCGCGAGAAAAGGGACGTGATCACGAAGGGTTGAGTGGACTAGTGGAATTGTTTTTCTACGCGATCGCGTATATGGTGTCGCGTTCGCGGAGGTCGAGCTGGAGGTTCTTCGCGTTTCATGGGAGCTATCACGAATTCGCTAAGTTTACGGGGTTGGCCTATTTGGGAAGAATTATTCTATGCGATCGCGTAGAGGGTCTCGAATTGCAAAAGATGAAGTGGCTCAGCAACGCGATCACGTTTTGGGTATCGCGTCCATGAAGAAGTGATTCTGGGAGCAGGGTTGTTTGGCCTTCGCGATCGCGAGGGTTATTCCACAATCGCGAAGAGGAAGGAAAAGGCCAGTGGGGTTATATTTCAGGACTTAGTCCATTTCTCTCACATTTCATTTGGTTGGGCGTTTTTAGAGAGCTTCAAGGGGAGATTTTCAAGTTAAATACTTGGTTTATAATAGATTTTTAACATGGAAAATTAGTGGAAATTTGGGATTTTGGTAGAAAACCTAGAAATTGGTATTGTTGGATTTTGACCACGAATTTGGGTATGGAATTGGGAATAAATTATATATTTGAGTTAGTAATATTATGGGTAATGTTTTATCTTCAAACAATTTCGGAATACGAGCACTTGGGCCCGACGGTTTGCTTTGTCGACTTTTCGAGCGGAGTTGGGAATTTGTTTAAATTGATTGGTTATAGGTATTAGAGTATATTTTGATTGGTTTGCACCTTATTTGACTAGTTTTGGATCGACGGGCATCGGTTTGAGGTGTTAGATATGCTTCAGAGCCGGTTATGAAACTTCGGAGCGAGGTAAGTCTCCTGTCTAACTCTGTGAGGGGGAAACTACCCCAAGGTGATGTATTTGATAGGTGTTACTTGTTGCCGGGGCTACGTATGCACGAGGTGAAGAGAGTCCGTACGTAGCTTAATTCATGTTATTGTCCAGATAGACTTAGGCTCACACCATGTTATAGTTGTAATATAGGGGTTATTTTTGCTCGTTTAATTTCCTTATTTCACATTACGACTTGAGACCGAACTTGCATAAAATGAGAGACTTGCTTTTATAGAGATTTGACGGGCTTCGTGACTAGCCTTGGAATAATTATACTCTTTATATGAATTTCTCTCGAGCTTGTGTTTTCATTGAAAGGTTTCCTTAAAAATTTATAACAAATACGTCTATTCATGAGTGGGGTCAATGACCTGTTAAAGCTTCTTATTCTAATGGGATCGGGTTGTTCTCCTCGGCAGGATTATGTACCACACTCTCATGGGAGCGGTTCGTTCGCCTCGGTAGTATAATATATGCATCTATGGTTTGTGGCGTTCGACCCTTGGCAGTGCACAGATTATGATGGGATCGGACTGTACGCCTCGGCATTTCTATAAAATACTCTCATGAAATCGTGTGTAACAATTGGCAAGAAGTCAGTGTATCTATGAGTCTTCCTGATTTGTATTATGACAACCTATCTAGTGAGGTCCATTATATATTTATTCTCCAGTTGTGGAGGAAATTGCTAATTGAGAGCTTGAGCCTATCGCAAAGAGGAGGATCGCATCATGTATTTACACTTGTTTATTCCATTTGTTACTCTACCCCGTATCTGTTTACTTCTTATATAACTGTCTTGTTGGACCACTAGTAAGTGTCGATGTCGATCCCTCGTCACTACTTCTGTGAGGTTAGGCTAGATACTTACTGGGTACGCATTGATTCACCTACTCATGCTACACTTGCTGCGGATTTTTGTGCAGGTACATATATGTCTGGTGGTCTTTTTAGTGCAGAGGCACGGATGTTGTGGGGACTTACCGTGATCTGCATTCCATGTTATGATTTGCTGCCTGCAGAGTCTCCATCAGAGTTGTTTATATTATCCTGTCTAATTTGAATTCCAGATATACGTTGTATTTTATTACATTTCCTAGTTGATGCCCATGCACTTGTGACACCGTGTTTTGGGTTTCCTAAGGGTGGTTCATCATTGTAATTCGCGTAAATATCATCATTTACCTTGTAAGTTCTATTTCATACTATTTAATTAAATGAGAATCTTTATTTCAAAATACTAAAATGAGTAATTAGGTTAATCATTCATCGTTGTCTTGCATGACGGTGGTGTTAGGTGCCATCACGGCCTTTAGTGGATTTTGGGTCGTGACACACGGGTTATACGTTATATTTGACCTGTACAGGTTATTTAAACTCTTTCCATGCCTTTAATTGAATTTTCATAACATGTTATAACTTTCATTGTTAATCTAACCATACATGTATTAATCTACTCTTACATGCTTTATTTGACGTAGTTAGCACTTGTTCCATCTCTACTTGTTATATTTGCTCTCATATGCTTTAGTTAAAATTGTTACCTCCTTATTGTGGCATTACTCTTACTTGAAGTTGTTATTTCGTGGAAATTATCTTCTTATTGGATTATTGATATTGAAGTTGTGTAAGATATTATCACATTGAGGTTGAAGTTGTTGATTTTGAGATATCTTTCCTTGTTGAGCATTTATCATCCATTTGTCATTATTGAGATTTTTCTGCACATTGTGATTTAGCCATGGGATAAAGCATTGGTATTGTTGATTTTGGAAAGTTATGGCATATGAGCACTTGTGGTGCGAGTAGTTATTATGTTGTGATATTGATATGCATGTGGTGGTATAAGGATAGGGGTTGATACGCATGCGGTAAGATAAGGTGGGCTTGATACGCGTGTTGCTAATAAGCAAATTACTTGAAGCCACGCGGTGAGATAAGGTGGGCTAACGCGTGTAGCTATTTTGGGAAAATAATTTTTAAACTAAATGCAAGGCTCACCCACTGAAATAAAGAAATATTATGATTGAATTATTGAAATGTGAATACGAGGCGGTACCTCAGTTGTGATTCTTGACGTACATTCCATGTTGAAAAGGCTTGTTGGTTGAAAAGTTCTTATTTTTTGTTCATTATTTTACTTGTAATTATCCGTATTTGCCTTTTTTTTGTTTCACCATGTGTTTACTCCTAGTTGCCTTTACTGCTTAAATTTCCGTTGTTAACTTACCTTATTAAATTGTTTACTTGTCACTTACCTCCTTGTTTCCCATTTTTAGACTATGTTATACTCTGCTTAGTTTCTTTTCTCCTAGTAGGTGTCTTGACTTGGTCTCGTCACTACTCTATCGAGGTTATGCTTGATACTTAATAGGTACTGTTGTGGTGTAATCATACTACGCTTCTGCACATTTTTGTGCAGATCCAGGTACATCTATCTGTACTGGACGTAAGTGATTGATTAGCTACTTTTGGAGACATCAAGGTATACCTTCTCCACATTTGCAGGCCTCGAAGTCACCTTCTAATTTTTGATATTCTACTAGTATTTATTTCTTATTCCAAAACATTATTATATTTCCAGACTATCCGTACATTCTTGTAGAGCATATGACTCTGTTCAATCAGGTTTTGGGGAGTTGCTGACAATTGTAATGTTGAGTTTTTATTGATAGTTTAATGGTTAAATTGAGGTTTTATTATTATTTTTGGTGTTCCTCACTGTATGTTAGACTTACCTAGTCTCTAAGACTAGGTCATCCTAACATCCTAGGGTGGGAAATTGGGGTCGTAACAAACATATGAAACTTAAAATGTATCTTAAAGCTAGAAGAACATATTTCAGAAATCTAATTGATATGCTTTTAGGAAAAGTTATCATGTGAAGACACAACGAGCCAACTCTTTAGGTAAACAACGGAGAGAGAAATATCACTAGAAAATCCTAAGACAAGGTTTTTGCAAACTACACGCTTCATCAGTGCAACAATAGTAGGGAATAAATATAACTAAAAAAAAGAAATTAGTTTGTGTGTACCAAAAGAATATGGCTCCTATCCCAGTTATTTTCACGTGAAGAAATACCATTTTGGAGTCAATTTGTTTTCCAAAGTTTTCTTTTATAGGAAAAATATGTACGGGCTCAGAGGGACTGGAGCCCACAATCTCCTGATCGTCAGACGCCTTATCCATTAGGCCACGAGCTGCAAAGTGTTTTTAAGCATAAATCAAAAGGATTTTTTTCCAAAATAGGGTCAACTAAGTAACCCATGCATACTTAGATAAAGATGGTCCTTTTATTTGTGTTGGGTGGCGACTCCTAAATATCTTTTAGAATCCTCTCGAGTAATCAAAATACCACATATCAAACACTTCTACTGAAATTTTGGTGTGCGATATCTCACAATAGATCAGAGAAATATTATTAAGGTAAGAAGGAATAAAGCTAAAAAATTCATAAAGACTTACCAAGTTGAACAAAGATGGTTCTTTCCAAAGTTAATCCTCTGCCCTAAAAATGTAAATGAAACACTAAACACTTTGAATATTAAAAAACGTAAAATTAAGGGGATGGAAAAATCATTGACATGGAAGTTGAGGGACTATTAAACCTAAAAAGAGAGGGTGTTACTAGCGTCTATCTTAACGGGAAGAATCTGCTTTTTCCGTATGACAAAATCAATGACATGGAATATATATATATATATATATATATATATATATATATATATATATATATATATATATATATATATATATATATATATCTACTTACAGCTTGCTTTGATGATTGTTATGTATTATTTTATAATGTATTATATTGTATTGTATTGTATCATTTAAATATATATAATGTTTGGATAGATTATATTGCTTGTTGTCGTTACATGATGCCATGTACCAACAATATGAAAAATAAACAAACATATTACAAAGAAAAAGTAAGGTACGAGATAAAATTATTATTTAAAAACGTAAGATAAAGGATAAAATATGATTATTTAATAATAAGGAAGGACAATATGAGTCACGCCCCGAACCTGAAGAGGTGTGGCCGGCACCGGTGCCATACTCGGCCCGAGCGTACCACTATATAACTGTGAACTCTGGAGGGAAACTCTCAACTTAGGCCAATGAGGCCATATTCTGAATCATCTGAAAATAACGCCTCTCTCATATGAGGAGTAAACATACCCAAAAGCCGATATATAAAATTGTGCAAGCTGACGAAGCCGCCATGAACGTGACTCGTCTACAAACCTCTAGAGATGACTGTATTATGGTCGGGACAGAGCCTCGACCTACCCATCAAACTTGTATAAAAAATGGACTCCAAGGTCTAGACCTGGTAACTCCGTGGAAGTGGATCTTACCAACAAGGCTGATGTTTGGATCTTTCTACTAGGAAGGTCTATCCAGCTATCTATCAGGACCTGCATGCATGAATTGCAGCGTCCCTGACAAAAGGGACGTCAGTACAAAATAATGTACCGAGTATAAAAGGCAATAGAATAACTAAAAGCTGAAACTAAACTGATAATATAATAACTGAAAATAACTGGGAGTCAAATATGATTTGGAGATATACTTACCTGCTGATACTGACTCAACTCTCTCAATATAGTAGGTAAACTAGATGTCCGACCCTATAAGACTCGGAAAGTGTAACTGCTTGGACGTAGTAGGCTCTCATTCATACTAGGCTCGGTATCTCAGCCATTCTAGGATCGCTCTTAGGCGCTCGACCATAGTAGGCTCGGTATATAACGTACCATCTGATCAGAGGTCGCCCAATAGGGGCCTGCCTCGAATATAGCTCAGTGGTGGTGAAATACTGTAATACTGTATATATATATAGATCCTATACCCTCTTGACTGAAAGAAGATAATACTTAACTGAATAGAAAGTCCCAATAAGGGAGAATACTATAACTTCTGAGACTAGAATAATGTGAATAAATTCAGGAATACGAACTTCTCTTTATGTCTCATTATCAAACTCATGTAGTTACAGGATCATGCCAAAATGAAGGAAAGGTTTAGCCTAAAAATATCTTATTACAATCTTTCCAATCACTAAGTTGAACTCGTCTCTTTGCAACTTAATCTACAACAACAATAATAATACTATCATTAAGTTATGAAAGGTACAACTATCGCACAACAAACGACAAGCTTATTTTGTATTAAAACGGGCAGCATATCCTTACTTCCTCCAAATTCAAGATAACACCAACAACACAATAACACAACAATAACAACATATATACATTATTTTTGTATACACCACAAAATACTACAAAACATCCCAACACACACAAATCTCTTCATATACAAAACGACCACCGTAGTAGTGTCAAACAACCGGAAAATATTACGATGAACGACCAGCCCACCACCCTGCATTTATGTGGTGTTTCTCCTCACCCATTATCCTCCAAAACTCCCTAAAAAAATATAAAAACATGCAATCCAACAGCAACACAAAACATCCCACAAAATAGTCCACTACTAGTTGAATAACTCGAGCTCAACTTCCTATCACCGTCCCGTGAGTTCTTACAATTATAGAACGAATTCCCACTTTACAGCAGAAAAAATGGACAAAATAGAGCAGTAAACTTACCTTACTTGTTGAATAACTCATCTCCTATCTTGGTTATTCAGACTCTAGGCTTTTCCTCAACTTGAAAAGGAAAGAAAATTAATTAGGGGTTGTGTGCAATTTTTGGGAGGATTTTTGTACAGTTTTATTTCTGGTTATTGTGCTATAAAATGAGTGTTATATTAGATAATACCTTACATAGGATCTTTGGCCGACCCGAAATTTCCCCTTTTGGGGCATATTTAATCCTCTCATTTAAGCAAGTAGGTGACATGCCTACTTGTCACCTAGCAGTCTGTGTAGTCTTGTAAAAGTACATATCTCTCTCTACTCCATTGACGTATTGACAAACGGTTTAAGGTGTTAGAAAATAGACTCATGGATCTTAAATTTTATGGATGGAACATCTCGTAACTCTAAGTATATTGGGAGCCAATCGCAGTTAGATTTGACCCAAATTTTAATAAAACTTATGAACATAACTTGTGATGACTTTCATCGACTTTCATTTCACAACTCGGTTAACTTCAAAACATAACACACGAATATCATATGACTAATATAACTCATAAAACAACCTCCTTATAATGTTAAGCATCCTAGCCTCACCCCAAAATTACATGTTTTTATATTCCCAACTTGTCGGCTTTTGACGAAACTTATTTTCTTCAATTCGTTTAGCTTCTAAGCCTTCAAACCCTCTTGGTACTTGGTATTCATGATCTTAAGTATTTTTAACCTCCAAGTTAATATGATTAACTTACTTTATGTACTTTCACATATGATCTCATTTCATAGCTTACATCAATTGACTTGCGATGTACTTTTACATACGAAAACATGGGGTGTAACATCCTTACCCCTTTGGAACATTCGTCCTCGAATATTGACTGATCCGCTTATCAATCTCATAACTTATAGCCTTTACAAATACCTTAATACTGTCCTTGCCCTCTAGGAAATTATTCTATGAATTAATCCAAAGGACATGGCATTCCCCCATTTAGGCCTCTTTCTCACACCATGACATGTGGTCGAAATTCTTCCAATCTCGTAATTGTTTCTACCTTCTGTCATGTAGCATGTACGACTCTATTTTTTGTACGAGTGCCTATGCAACCCTTCTCTCCTATTTCCTCTGGCTTTTAGCCAATCTCTAAGCCTCACTTTGTGAATGTATATATATAACTATGGCAAGATGTCCCTCTAGGAATCTATGGGTATACTGAAGTCCTTTGATTGGTACTTTGTCAAACTTACAACTATTGCTATTCTGTTTCATAGCCTCGGTTATCTATCCTTATGGATTTACTGCATTTAGGTAGATCATACTATAACATAACACTTACTTCAGTTTGTTATTACCGAGGTTTTCTACCCAACGTTGCTTATCCTATATGTATAAATCTAAGTCCTTTAGTACTTCCTCGTTATTGTTCATAATAAGAATGACAACCTAATCTCATCTCATACCTTGTAACTTTTATCCATCTTTGATTCACCTTAATGTTGAACTATAATCTACCACTGATAACTTGAAACCTCTTACGTAACACATTATCACTAGGGCTCACATCTCATCGGGGAACATCTGTAGTGATTTGCCTATCCACCAAGGGGCGATACTATACTTCAATAACCGTACTTCATGGCATCACAACATGGTTCATCCTATGGGGGGTATTCTAATCCCGTGTAATTCATGAAATCACTTCTCTAAATCAATACTCAATCGAAGGCCTAAATGTCATCCTCTTATCATTTATTACAATTACACCATTATTCTACTACAAGGGTAGCATTCAATCTATTCTAAATACTCCTACTCTTAAACGCCTTCGAGTTTGTTCAAGCTATACAGACTTCTCTATAACTTATGGAAACCATCAGCTCACTTGTTTTGATGGGCTAAATCCCGAGGCATTACCTATTCCTGTCACCTTTTTACTCACCTTTTCTTATCCTTACTCATATATTCCTAAGACCATGTCTCTCTACCACACTCTAGCTTGCAACCTACACATATCTATTTATACCACTCGCGACCTTATTTTAATTTGCTAGCGCCATATATTTCCTTATGTTATTCTAGAACCTCATGTGAAACATCACGTCGTCTCTAACTCTTCTTTACTATCTTAAATAGACCTTTCGATACCTGGAAAACATAGGCTGGAAGATATGACACTGACGACACCACTATCATTTCTGGATACTGAACCACGGCGCTTCTAGCCCTCTACCTAAAATCTGGACTATTCACAACCTTTTACACTAAAGTATCTCGTACCTTCTTTACCTTTACCTTTCATATCTTTAAATATCGCATTGTATCTTCTGTCACTTTCGTAACCTCCCTTACACATAGGTGGAACTCACATCCACACCTTAAAGCTCTACTATTACTTGCACCTCTAATGCATACACAATCTGACGGGAGCTTCATACTAACTTCTTATGAGGCTGGTACTCTTCTAACTGGCTTTATCGTAGACCTTCCATAGAATATCTCTTTTACTTATGATATTAAGAGTGATTCTACAATGTTCTAAATCACGATTTCTATAATTATATGGGTCTAATAATCAGGCTCCTGATTCACTTGGCTGACTTAACTCTTTAGTTACCTCTTCTCTCTCAGCCTTTAAGTAGGCGTAAGCTATCTTTCGATCTGCGGCTCAGGGTATTAATTATTACTTTACTCTTTTTTAGACGCAACGGAACATCCATGATATAACCTTCTAACAATTCAAGCCTTTGTCTGTGACGTGGACTCAATTCCTTTTTTTAACTTATATTGGACTCTCCTATCATTTTATGAATGAAATATACATGATGCATGGATAATACTCATAATCTTAAGTGTGTTCATAATGCAACTAACTCTGGGCCATTTATCAAATAATTCCTTTCGGTCCTTCTCAGCTTTCTTTAAACGTAAACAATTACATATCCTGGTCTTTCTGGCACTTGTTGCATGAATACTTAGGCTTATATTAGTTCCCATGCATGCTGGAATATTGTGCAACTCATATGATCACGAATATTACTTTGGATTTTACTTCACGTTCCTTAGACACGATAGGGGCCACTTTCTTATGGAGTACATTCAATATTATAGTGAGACTGTTGTTACAAGATCATTTATTCTTTAGGTCATATGCTTATGTTGAAGCCTTCTTCCTTATTTCCTCATCAAGTCTTGTGTTGCAGTACTTAGGGAAGACCCTCTGACTCCTGTAAAGCTGCAAGCTTATTACATTGTATAACCCATAGCATTTCTGATGTTCTTACTCGCCTATAATTATCTTTAGTTACTTACCTCCACGCCCTTGTGCTCGTAAGATTGCTTCTGAATTGAAATTTTGATTGTCTCTCTAGTGGCACTCTCTCTTATTTTCATAACACTTATAGTGTACCGTTAACTACCCAACTCCTATGTGAATATTTCTCAAGGATTGCAATGTCGTATCTGGGAGACTGAATGGGTTTCACTATGTTTATCTTGCATGATCTACTAATTTATCCGAGGTCTCTTATTTGGCCATAAACTTACCTTATTTGTTGAATAACTCAGCTCCTATCTTGGTTTCAAACTCTAGGTTTTTCCTCCAACTAGAACTTGAAAAGGAGAGAAAATCAATTAGGGTTTGTGTATAACTTTTGGGAGGATTTTTGTAGGGGTTTATGTCTTGTTATTGTGATATAAAATGAGTGTTATATTGCAGGAGATAAACCCTTAAATAGGCTCTTTGGTCGATCCGAAATAGACCCTTTTGGGCATATTTAATCCTCTCATTTAAGCAAGTAGGTGACACACCTACTTGTCACCTTGCAGTTTGTATAGTCTCGCAAAAACGCATATGTCTCTCTACTCTAATGTCATATTGACAAACGGTTTAATGAGTTAGAAAGTAGATTCATAGATCTTCAATTTGATGGGTAGAACAACCCGTAACTCTAAGTATACTGGGAGAAAATCGCAGTTAGATTTGACCCAAATTTCAGTAAAACTTGTGAACGTAACTTGTGATGAGTTTTATCGACTTTTGTTCCACAACCCAGTTGACTTCAAAACATAACACACAACTATTCATATGACTAACATAACTCATAACATAACCTCCTTATCATGTTAAACACTCTAGTTTCACCCCAAAAGTACATATTAACATTCTCAACTTGACGAAACTTATTTTCTTCAATTCGTTTAGCTTCCAAGCCTTCAAACTCTCTTGGTACTTGGTATTCATGATCTTAAGTATTTGTAACCTCCAAGTTAACCTGATTAACTTACTTTACGTACTTTCACATATGATCTTATTTCATAGCTTAAATCAATTGACTTGTCACGTACTTTTACGTACGAAAACATGGGGTATAACAACGACGCGACCAACCAAATCGACTGTTACCTAAAGTGATACTTTTCATCGTTACGTAACGATGAATTTAAGTAACAACCAAAACGAACATTATATTTAAGTAACAACACAATAGAATACAACAGGTAACAACCATCCAAACAAGCTTAGCTTAACGGGAAGAAGAAAGGAATTGGTATAACGATCACACTAGAGGAGAAGAGTGATGGAGCACAATTCGACATTGTTGTTTAACAACAGTGATGATGTTACATTAGGCCTAACTTTGCGCAAACTTCAGTCTCTCAAATTGATTGATCATACTTTGTATATGAATCAATTCATTTTCACTCATGCAAAATTATGGAATTTTTGTTTGTCCATTCATTCGAAATGATACAACACCGTTGACAATCAGATTTTGTAGAACATGTACATACAAACTTCTGACTTCAAACAATCACATTATAAGGCCTTTATGAATCGAAATCAGCTATATATCGATGGAGATTACTAGTGCATCGTCACCCTTGTCAACCACAAAACTCTTGGTAATTTTCTTTGAGGCAGTAACGACCTCCACTTCATACGACCCATGAAATCCGCGAAAGCTGAATTGGCCTTGGTCATCAATATCGCCACGAGCGTGGGATAACCATTCTTGCTTAAGAGCGAGGTATCTTTTTCCAGCTTCATTGAGCTCACCTTCTGCATTCATTAAATGTGCATCTTCTCGACTCATGAACAGCTCCCAGAATCCCCACAATATTACACCCTCCACAGCAGGGTGAGCAAAAGCTTCTCGAAGCATAACTTCTAAATCATCAGCTCTAACGTGTTCATTTTTAGAAGAGACGTCAACTTCAGTAAACCAGATTGGAAGTCCAAGAATACTCAGTTTATCAAGAGCCGAACAGACAATTGGTCCAACTGGACTGTCGATATGTCCCTGAATACCTATTCCTCCAATTGGTGCACCCTGGTCTTGGAGGTCAAGAATATGCTCAATGTACTTTTCTGGGGATGACCGGGTGTCGCAGCCATCCTCAACATGGTAGTCATTTACAAATAGGATCGCAGAAGGATCCAATACATGTGCTTTTTTTAACATATTTGCCCAGATTTCTTTACCCAGTCTATCTTGGTAGTAAGAACCGTGCATCATCTCATTATTCACATCATAATGTTTGAACTTCCCCTTGTAACGTGTCAATAGGCCCGATAGACGGTTTTGAACGGCTGCCATCAAGTCATTTTTGTTCAATGAGTGTATCCATGCTTGAACAGTGGACTCCACCTCCCAAAATATACAGTGACCACGAACTTGAATGTCATTTTTGTAGCAAAAATTTAGGAGCTCATCAGCATCTCTATAATTGAAATTTCCTTGCTGTGCTTCTGTGGAATACCACTTCAGCTCATTTCCAAAGACAGCCCAATTAAAGTTTTTGACAAAGAAATCGTTGAAGTCTTCATTGTCTATGTTTGTTCTGCAAATGCATGATCCAAAGGGGAAACTGTTTTGCTTTTGTGTAACTCTAACAAACGTGCCAAGCGAACAGCCTGAGTATGATCCAGAGAACTTCAACATGACATCTCGCTTGCGTATCTGAGAAAGAAATATTTTTATAACTGATCATATCTGAAAGAGCTAAGCATTTTACGGTTTGGTTATGTCAAAGGAAATATGCAGGTGTGTGTTGCCAACCTATTGAAGAGAATTCCGAAAAGAAAAAAAAGCAATTTCATCTTAAAACACATACCAACACACTAATACAGATCCGCTGGAGAGAGTACTTCTCGTAAATGTTTGATGAACTGTGTTTAACCGTATTATTGCAACAACATTTTCTGAACTCAGTTAAGAAGAAGAATCTAAGAAATCAATATATGAAGATGCAATTTTTTTCCCTAATGTCAGAGCTTGTCTGCAGAAATAAGTAAAATGTCACAGCTCGGCTTTCAGACACAGTGTTGGCACCAGTACAACAAGGATTTAGAAGCACCTCAAAGGACTGGAAGATCATAACTGTGGAATACCATTTGAAAATACAATGCAGAAAAAATTAGACATTACCTTCTCAGTCTGTCTCTTCAAGTGGTTAAACCTTGCACGTCTGTCAACTGGAAAAATGTGAAGTCCAGCTACCATTAGGTCAACCCCAGAAGTAGGACCCTGAACATACACCATCACTTTTGCTGCTTTCTTCTCGATTCTAAAAGATCCTCCAATTTCATGCCATTGATCATTGCTGACCCCAACTTGGCCCCCATTAACCCATTCGTTGTCTACACCAAGGGCCACACTTACATTCTGAGGGCCTGATGCTCGCCCAACTCTAACCCACGCAGATACTTGATATGTCAAATAGAGTTTAACTTTATCTGTGATCACCTGAGCAGGGCCCATCCATGTCTGAGTACGATTAGTCACTGAAATATAACGACCGCTTAAACGCTCATGAGCACCAAGGGAATCTCTAGCCATTGGAGGAATTATATGTGGCGAGCCTGTTTTAACACTCATTGTGCAATCGCCTAGGGGAAACCAGCCATTTGTGCCATTATTCAGATGGGTGTTTGTGATTATATTAACACCAAAAACCGCATTCTAAAACAGAGAAAAAGTGAAAGAATGCTTCAAATGCTATTTCACTGTGAAATATGGATTGCGAGAGACATGAAAAATTATTCATAAACTGAGAAACACTTTCTAATGGTGGCTAGTTAGCATAAGGGGTGTGACGTAATACTTCCTAAGGCCTTTACCCTTATACTAATGCCATGCTAAAAAGAAAAGAGGAACAATGAACCAACTAACCTCAGGAACTGGTGGAGAAGGTGGAGGAAGTTTAGCTGCGCGATTTACATCTAAACTATTGAGGAGGATATCCGTGCCCGGAGGTGGACCCTCTAAAAAGATAACAGCCTTCGATGGGGAGTCATTCAGAAGAAACTTTCCTTGCAACTGCACCCAATCTTTGTCAGTAACTTGGGCTCTGCAGACCACTAGCTTCTGTTAAGCTACTTCACCAGAAGCTTCAATGCACACAATAATTGAAGAAACCAAGAGAATACAGGGAAAAGAATATAACTGATCAAATCAAACCACCATATATATGTTACGTCCCATGGATGAACTTCAGTTAGCTCGGATTAAAATTGATCCCAAGAATGTTAAGAAGAATCAATGTCAACAGATAATGACATAGTGATCATCCTTCCAGGAAAACTACAGCAGTGCTCATGCTAGTAATTGCCTATGTTGTGCGGACTCTCCAAAATGATGCCGCACCCGTGTCGGATCCTCCAAAAATACACCCACCCGGCAACATTTTCGGAGAATCCGAGCAACATAGGTAATTGCTAATACTGTAGAGAAATGATTATCCACACAGAGTTCAGAAGGAAAAACCAGTTAATATCAGAAATTCCTTAACGTCAGTAAGGCGATTATATTGACTAACATTACGGCATATGAAATGTTATAGATGTACAAAAAGGCATAGGTTACTTGAGTCATATAACATTGTTTCTGGTCCGATAGCATTAAAGAAGTTTCATGACCTTGGACAGTGTTTATATTTTATTTAAGAACATGAAGCACTCAGCCAAAATAAAGAGCAAGAAATGCTAATGCAGAGCTTCATAAGATGTATGCTCCTAACCGACAAGGGTAAATTATTGTATATAGTGTGGGTGCTTTGCAAGAACAAAAGGAATTTTAAGGAAGAATACATAGACAACCCATTAAACTTGAAAAAAAAATTCAGTTTGGCACCTCAACTAAGGGCATAACCTATTAGACACCTGAAGTCAGTGAAAGTTATGCTTATTAAGCACAATATGCTGACACGCATCAGTGCGTATTTTTCACCCTTTTCAATGCGTTAAATGCCTTTAAAATGCCCGATTCAATTTTGGTTTTGCTTCTTCTTTTTTTCCCTTTTCTATTTTTTACGCTTCTTCTAGTTTCTTCTCTCTCGTTTCCTCAAGAGTAGAAGACAAAGGAGCAGCCACTAAAGCACTTTTTGAATAGAATTTGCAGCTTTTGTAAGTCTGTCATTGAAGAGGATTGCAGGGACTTCAGCCATTAAAATGTTGTTCAAACAACAAGAAAGAGGTTCTCTTTACTGAGATGTAATGCCAGCAATCCCCTTTGGCCATCTCTGAGAGCCAGCAAATGCTTAGCTCGACAATGCCTTACTATCACCATGCTTCAAATGCTTTTACTAGGAACACATCAGACTATGGCCGTGGGGCTTGAACGCTGGAAGCATGCTTGGTTTACTAACAGGAGCCAGAGGATCATTCCCTAAGTCACAGTGGATGGAACTGGAACACCAGGCCGTCTACAGATACATCACCGCAAATGTTCCCATACCCTCATATATCCTTTCAAGTCAGCCCCATTAGGAAAACCCTTGGATGTGCTTGCTTGTCAAGCTTTTCAGGCCTAAGACGCTGTACTTTGGGATTGGATACTTTCCATCTAGGATTCTCTAATAGCCACTGATCCTGAACCAGGAAGGTGTAGGAGAACAGATGGGAAGAAATGATGGTGCTCAAGAGATGCAACAGTTGAAAGAATTAAGAACGAAATTTTACAAAGTTGAAACAGCCACGTGTCATTTTTTCATTAGTTGTTTTTATCTTGTCATATTGTTTGAATTGCACGCACTTAGATTTATCGAATGGTTGTTCAAATCATGCTTAATAGGTAGAGCTTTTACGGACTTCAGATGTTGATAGGTCATGCCCTTAGTTGAAGTGTTAAAAATGAATTTTTTTGATAAGTTCAAGGGGCTATCTATGTATTCTGCCAAATTTTAATCATGATTAGACAATAGATACTGCATTGGACGGCATCATGTGCACATTCAGTAAGTGGAACTTAGATTAACTTACTTGGCAATGCCTATGTACTGTTCACGGTTATCAGCTGCTTGAACCCACAAAGTTCCCCGAACATCTGCATTAGCGACATTGTGACCACGTAGCCGAACTACAGCCGTCATCTCATAAGCTAGCTTTCGCTTCACTCTCCCGGTTATATCTTGCTGAATCCCATTCCAGCTCTGTGTGCGGTCTGTTGCAGATACGAAGTATTTTCCAGAGGCTGGATAAATATTTGCATCAACCATAGAGTCATGGCAAACAACCTTGCAGCCTCTTCCCGACCAACTATACAGGCTGTCATCAAAATTCGCATTTACTATGATTTTCTCATCATCAGTACAACTGGATGTTCGCCTAGAACTCTATCAGAATAAGGGGAAGAGTCCTTTTAGTAATAGTACAGATAGTTTCCAAGCCAGTATAATCAATTAAAAACAATGCATTTCATAAGTGGGACTTCCATTGTTCCTTTCATATGGATACAAAAAGGAATCTAACACCAGCATAACTTACTTCGTAATCAGTGAAGCTGGGGCAAGTAATCATCACTGACTTTATGAACAGGTCAGATCCAGGCGAAGGTCCCTCGAGATAAAAGATAGCTTGATTCGGAATAGTTGACAATGAAAATGAACCTTCCAACATTTGCCAACCCTCCTCTGTAACAGATTTTCTGTATGGAGTAAGGTGCTAACGTATAGCTGTTGCATATACAACAAAAAGCAATAGTACGGATAAAGATAGAGACTCTAACCGTGAAATAAATAAATAGCTTGTTTCTGAATTTTGGCAGACAAGTCTCAATGTAGCCTGGACTTCAGTAGAACCATGAAAAGTACCAGAGACTCCAACACAAGCAGAAAAAGTGTAAACACAACCTGCTGAAATTCTACTTGTAATGTCTTGCTCCAAGCCTTGCCAACACTCCTTACGATCTGTGACAACAGCGTAAGAACAGCCTACATCTTCTGCACTTCCTTTATGGTAACCAGAACCTGCTGGAACCACAAACGCATTGCAGCAATTTGCGCGCCACAAGTGTAGCCCTTCTGAGAAGTCATGGTTGTGAATGACGTTAATAACATCATAGCTGCCAGTATTTTCCCTGTTCTCCTTTGGGCTCTGACAGTAAAATATAATCTTCGTGAATGCACTCGAAGAGAAATAAGTGACAGCAAAAATAAATGATGTATCCTTATGAAGTACAGGCTTCACATGCAAGAGACAATAGTTACTAACAATAGTAGAAAAGCAAAGTCATTGCTCCTAGCAAAAAAAAAAAATGATGTATCCTTATAAACATGTTTTTCTGATACACAGAACTAATGGCCTGTGTTTGCTTGTTCTAAGCTAGATTATGGACACAATTTGCTTATGTTCATTCTTTTCCTAAGGCATATTCAATAGTTTCTGATTTTTTTTTTTAAATTTTAACTCATTTTAAGTTTCGTCAGAATTCCATACTCAAATTTCTGATCCCTTTGCATCACAACTATAGCTTCTGGTTTATCCTAACTTTTTCTTACAAATAAGTTTTGTTACTCAACAATTAATTTCTTCTTTAAACAAAAGGATTCAAACAATACAATTTCTTCCACAACTACCAAAAAAAGTAAGTAAAATAACATGAATCATGAATTACCCAAATATTCTTCTTTTTTTTATTTTTTAGTTAAGATTGACCAATAAGAAAAATCGAAATTCTTGATAAAACCCCAAATTTGGAAAATGCAGAAAACCCCATAAGCACCTGAGAGTCAAAACTGTCGGCAGTGATTACAGGTGGCTCTCTAAATCCAAATCCAAAATAAAAAAAATTAATAGTACACCTTAAACAACACAGATTCCAAATCCAATGAGTTACCCCGAAAACTATTTTCATTTTCAATTTTTGGTTCAAAATTGATTGGAAAAAGCAAGAACAATACCATCAGTGTGAAAAAAACAAAGTACCTGTGAATGGGTGTGGTCTGAATTGGATTTGAAGAGTCGACGTGCAAAGTTACTATCAGTAAGCCGTTTCATTGTACACAGATCTTCTTCTTCTTCTTCTGGCTGGGAAATTTGTGCAGGTGAATTCGCGCGGGACACCAAAAATCCAAGAAAATGATATCTATTTTGATTATAAAAAGAATGGAAAATAAAGAAACAAAAAAGGCTGGCTTTTTCGTGTTCAGCTGTCTTCACTTGCCCGGTCAAAATCCGGATACAAACCTAGTACCAACTTCTATTACCTAACTTGAAATCACTAGTGTTCTTTTTTCTTTTCTTATCTTTTCTTGTTTTGTTTTGTATTGTTTTGTTACATGGAATAATAGTTTTAGGGCACGAGATTTAGCCATGACATTTAGAAATAAGTATTAAATATGACTTCATGTACTAATTTTAATCTCACTGCATTCACCACTAAATCATACGGTGCAAACCCCTCAATTGCATCTATTAATTTATATTTCTTTTTAAGTTTCTTTCGTGTTCCCTCAATTCTGAGCTTTACAAAGCTTCTAAACTTTTTAGTGACTATTGACGGTAGAGAGTCAAATGCATTCAAAATTTATTAATTGACATTTTCAACTTCAACAATCGAGCCAAATAATTAATATCTATCTGCTATTAGCCCGCCATCGGAACACCAACAAAAAAAGGGAAAACCCAGAAAAGCTCCAAACTCCAGCCATGTCAAAATTAATCCCTTTCTTTGCCATTGCTAGAGAAAATTTTGAGCTCTAAAAAATAGGGTCGGTGTAGAAAGAGGATTGATTTCAAAGAGATACGAGTAAAATCCTTTAGAAAAACTGTGATTGGGTATGTCTGGGTAAGAAAGGAATTATGAGGGTTTAAAGGAATTTACTAAATTAAGGCTATAATCAAGGAATACTCATTTAAAATTAATTTTTATATAACAATTGTATATGATCATATAATTAAGTTAAAAACTTGATTAGGGAGAGTAAATAAGTTTCATATGTAATATAGATAGGTAAAAATACCTTCAACAAGTCAGACCTTGGCCCAATAAGCAATTTTGGCCCACCAGTGAGTCTGAACCTCACATTCATTTCTGCTAAGTGGGCTTGTTCTTGAATAACCCCATAAATGGGCGCAATTCATGGGGTTTACCTCTGATGGGCTCAAAGCCTAAAGAAATCAAACCTTATCCCAATGTTGGTGTCTGAGAAAATGAAGGGATATTTACCTAGCTATACTATAATAGAAACGTATTTATCACTTTTTTAAGTTCCTTAAAAATTACACTCTTTATCCATATTTACTACCTATATACAAAACCTTAATAAAGAGAGTATCACTTAAATTTAGGATGTAACTGATATAGCCTGCCCCTTCCCCCTCCTCTTCTCACTCTCATGTATATCAATTATACAAAGCCCCTAAATTCACGTTTTCATCCTATTTTCAAAAAGATTTCAAAATATGTCTTTCTCTTTGATCGGATCCAAGCATGCACTACTATTGAACAACGAGGATGGTCGATGTAGTTTTACCTAACAAGATCGGGATAGAATCCACATGGAGTTAATTGATTTGGAATTGGGTTTATAACTAAGTCTAGATTCGTGTTTTGTTCCTAATTACACTTCCACACATTTTGGTTTTGATTCCACTTCTAATTCTATTTTATTGTATGCAACGATTAAAGCTAAGTACAATATTTTTTATGTTGGTCTTCAAAATGTTTAAAAGGACTAGGGTAGTGACTTCCGCCTAGGTGGATATCTAACGGGTAGCAAGAATCTAGGGTAAGCTTGATTTAATTGGGGTCATAATATAGCTATCACACCCAAGTACTCACTCTATGCCTCTCGGTAGTTTGAGTGATTTTGCTCAATTTGGCTTTCTCAAGTCCAAATGGGTATTCATGCAATTCAAGTGATATTAACTCAAGTCGGGTCTTACTATCTCTAAGTTTAACCTTTTAATTGGGGTTATCAATTTCTTGAGTCCACCCCAATTCCTTGTTAGCCTAGCTTTCCTAGACTTAGTCCCTCTTTCTCAAGAAGAGACTAAGTTATAAAGGCATGAATCAGTGTTTGTAACCACTAATTCTACAATTCTAGCAAGAACTAGGCTAAATAATACTAATCCATAAACATTCAAGCCCTAAAATTCAATACCCATTAAATACCCACACTAGGGTTGGGTCACAACCCTAGTTATGGGTATAGCTACTCATGAAAATAGCAAAAATCAAAGATGAAAAGAAGATAAAATTCATAATACTAGATTAAAAGATGAAAATCTAATGTTGTAAGATAAATCTTGTACAAAATTTTCCAACACGGAAGTTATAGTTGTCTCACGTACTCAGCTAATACACCACATAACCTAAAAATGACAAAAAGTTCTATTTATATTAAGCTAAAATTTTCGGACAAAAATACCCATGCGGAGGTTATACGGCCTCGTAATTCTGACTGCGACCGCACTCTTGCTTTCGCGGCCGCGTAATTCTGATCACGCTCTGAGTTCTTCACTTCTGGATCTGCGTTAAGCATAGTTTCGCGGACCGCATAATATCCATCGCGGTCGCGTAAGAGATTTTCGCGGCCGCGTAATTCTGACGCGAACCATACTTCTTGTTTTTGCTTAAAATGTAAGCTTTCTGAACCTCATCAACCACGGTCCGCGTAATTCCAATAGCGGTTGCGCTGGTAATTTTGCTTCTGCACCTTTATGATGTGGTCCGTGTTCCTCTTTTATCCCAAAAATCAACCTCTCTGAATCTTCCTTTCGCGGACCTCGAAATAGTGCTCGCGACCGCGTTATAGCTTTCACGGCCGCACAATATTTTTGCGGTCCGCGTTTCACATCTCTTGGCCCAGTCTTGGTTTTTGTTCAAGTTTTGACTCCTTTATGAGTTGATTATGACTCCTTTGGCTCATTTTGAACAATCCCTACAAGCAAGCATATTACATTAGTTTCCAGGAATACCTTCACGCATTTTTGACCCTAAACACAAGTAAAAGAGAGCATATAATAGGTTAAAATTCCTACTTATCAACTCCCTCAAACTTAAGCTTTTGTTTATCCTCAAGCAAATAAGGTAATTCTCACCTCCACAAGAAAACGAAAAGGATATTTCAGTTGGCCTAAGGTGACTCCATCAAGTATCAATTGGGACTAACAATTACCTCAACACAAATAAATTATCAACAACATCATGTTATGACCATCTGAGTACCATAGTTCTAATGTGACACTAGAGCATCAAGAGTTGACTTAATTCATCAAGGAATCTCGCTCTATCACGTAGGTCATTGTGGATCCCAAACTCCTCCTCATCTACTCTCCATGAGCAAATCTCGCTTTTAGAATGTAACACTCAAAACAAGGATTGTGAAGAAGTGCGATCATCACTCTCAAAGGAATGCCACAAGTCCGGCTCTAAATACCATAAGCTTTCCCTTTATGTAAATCACCAATAATGTAAGTTCACTCAACTTGAAATCATATAGGGCTTTAACGGGGATGTAATGAAGGCTTTTGGATCACGGTAGGACTTATCGAACTATGATGGTTTCATCTTTCCTTAAGAACTCCATTTTCTCATTTCGGCTCATACTTTATTGACTCTTCATTTTCTTCTTCCTTAGGGGAACTAGAGAGACATACAGTCACCCTTTCTTACTCATGACAATCATTTTTCTCCTTTTCTCATCATTTCATGTCTTTCATCATTGCGTTCTTTTAATCCCTTCAACCTTCACTTTCTTTTGACATATTTTTTTTTGGCTTTTCTTCCTTTTCTTTGCCCTTTACTTTTCTTCTTTGAACCTTTTATCACTTTCAAATTCTTCGTCTTTCCCCCAAACTTATGCTTTTGCCAATTGTTCATCATGAATGCTAAGGAAAGATTGGGTGCCAAGAGAGGGTCATTATAAAACGGATAAAGGCTTGTAATGTGGCTATTGAATGAAAAAGGCTTAGGCTCAAAGGGGTTGACTAGGGATATCACATTGGTAGGCTATTGAATCTTCCAAATTTCAAATTGGGCCAAGGAGAGCCTACAATCATTTCTCAAGTCGAGCTACACTTAGAATTTTGCCTAGACAGACATTTAGGGCAAGTTCTAGACTTATTGGCACGGAACTTGGACTTGCAATTCGATACCTCACCTCTCAAGCTGCTAGATTGTTAAAGAGAACAGAGTCGAGGGCTCACAACAACCCTAGCTAAGATTGAAAATCACAAATGGCTCAAGGAAACCACTCAATGATTGTTTTAGTCTACTCAAGAGTCTAAAGGTCACAACTAGAGCTAATCTTTTCCAATCAACTTGTCTCTAACCATGAGGTCGAAGGTAAATGTGTTAGTACCAAGTGAAGCCTGCTTGAGACACTTTTATTCATTACTAATACATATCAAAGCAAAAAGAAAACGACCTAAATCCCTTAAGAAGGTTGTCACGCCATCCATCGTTGGGAAGAGCCAACCGGTTCACACAACATCCACCTTTGGAAAGAACCATGGAATTAAGAAAACCAAAGACTTATTGTTCACACAAAATGTAAAAAGAAGCTAAAAACTTAAAAAGAAGATACTAAAGGAAATAAGAAGATAAGTTATTAATAAAAAATACGAAAGAAGTTATGAAGTAAACTACGGAAAGTAAAATGAATATGTACAAAATGGAGTAAAACGAATATATACATAATGGAAATGAATATATACATCGAATGGTAAAACTATATACATACCAAAAGTGAAAATAACGATAAATAAAGATAAAGAAAAATAGTATCATAGTTATTACATACCAAATGTCATCACAAATCAAAATGGACCACCCCACCAAATAAAAACTAGCATTGTCCTCAAGTAAAGAGCACTCCCTATGTGGTCTCTGTCTGCATCGAGTCAGGAACATGAGTAGGGTCCTCGGACTGCATAGGGTCATCAGCTCCCTCCGTGTCCTCTAATTGGATCTCCACATCCTCTGACTGGGGGACCACGGGGTTGTTGAGCATCTACATCATCTCCTCAGTAGTATGTGTAGTGACAACCGGCTCCTCGGACTGGCCAGCTACTGCATCTGATGCCTCATGTTCTGCTGCCTATGTTGTTGGGGCTGTCTCCTCCATGAGCAGGTCCAATGGGATATCTCCAGCAGAGGCCATCTTCTCTACCTCCTTTTTCAGCTTCTCCACTGACTCCTTTGAGGCCTGAGTTTTCCTCATATTCTTCACCTGCTTGCCCAGATCCTTGATAACCTTACCATGTGCATCAAAAGTCTCCAGGATCTTCTTCTGGTTGTCCAAGAGCTCCTTCAATGAATCCTCCACTTATGGAGATACCTGAAATTGTGATGGGGCTGAAGTCTGTGCTACTACTGCACTAGATAGGACAATAAACTTTGTGGTAGCTGCCTGCATCCAGTTGTTGAGGCTGGATAGTGTCTGTGATACTCGCAGTGCAGTCTGAGGGTAGGTAGAAGATGAAGGCACAGATAATGGCACTGTGATGGATGGCCCGGATGAAGGAGGATACATGGAAGCTGAAGAACCAGCTGCTGTAGAAGGCTCTGACCCGGTGGCCACTACCCTTAGCTCTTCAGACTAGCCAGTGGAGGTAGTGGCTTTACCCTTGGCTTTAGGGTTGCCCGCTCCTTGGAGGTGATACCGGGAGTAAGGCTTTTTAGGCCTCAAGATTTCTCGGGTGAGTGGGAAGACATTATCATGCTGGCAAGGGTCAAGTCGGCTGCACACAAATGTGGACCACCCTTTGGCTTCAAAGCTAAGGGTGTTTCTGACTGTTGGTACTCCAGCTGTGAGACATGCCGGTGTTGTCCCTGGAATAGCTAATATCTTCGATATCCATGGACGATCTGCTTCATCCAAGGCCAGCTTTTCTAAGTATTTCACTGCATCCACATCCTCAAATCCGGCATATGAGTTTAGAGTGTGGCCATCAAATCGGATCTTCAAGTTCCGGACCTTTGTCACAGTGGTACCCTTTTTGATGTGGGGCAATATTAGCATAGAACTCATTGACAAGGTATTCATTTGCATCCATCACTTTGCCGGTGAAGTACTTCCACCATTTTCTCTCCTCAAATTGTTTTAGGACATTTGGATTGTGGGGAAGAAGGTCTCTTGTTATGAACTGTCGCTCAAGTGTGAGCGACCTTTGGGTCCACCATTCCCAGAATTTTGCATAGGCTTTATCACTCACGAATCTGTCAACCCACACCTCGGGATTTCTTGACCTGGACAATCCCCCCACATTAGTATCACCCCCTCTCTCGTCATTTGAGACCTCGTCATCATCATTTATTAGGGCATCTGTTGTAGCAGGTGGGAACGATGTCTCCGATGCCTCACTACCTCCCTCTGGGCCATCGACGACCCAAAAGAGGAGGTAGGTTCATTGACTAGGCGGAAGGGTTGTGATTGCGCCTCCGTTTGAGGTTGTGTAGATTCCCCCTCATAAGTCTCCCTGGATGGGAGGTATTCACTTGTGTCCGAGGATTCCGGAGGAGGTATAACGAGGGTAGCCTTTTTGCCTACTACCCTTTGGACTGATAGGGGCAAGGTTTGCTTTCCTTTAACCCGGCCTCGGAAGGATTCCGCCCTCCCCTTTGAAGTGTCTCCTTTCCCACAAGAACACACCATTTTCTGCAACACACAAGTAGTGAAATACAGTTAAAATTGGGGTTCAATCATGTGTTAAATCAGTACAGATGAAATGAAATACAATGTTTCTCAGAACAGGGCATCGCGGACTGCACAAAAGTGAGTGCGACCGCAAAATGTCCATCGCGGACTGAAAAAAAGTGAACGCGGCTGCAAAGAGGCTAGGCTCAGACTACTGACTCTCTGAACTTGATCAACCGTGGATCGCAAAAAAACAAGTGCGGCCGTGAAAGACTGATTGCGGGCTGCATAAAAATTATCGCGGCCACGAAGTCATATTATTAAGTCTCTGAAGTACCAATTCGTGGACTGCGCAAAATTGAGTATGGCCGCGAAAGACCAACCACGGTCCGCACAAAAGTAACCGCAGACGCAAACTCTAAGCAACTATTAATGCCTTAAAGCTCGGGGACCGTGTAGTTTTGGTCGCGACAGCATATCCTATCGCGGACCACACAAAAATGTGCGCAGCCGCGAAATTCAAATTACGTTGGCACTGATGAACACTGACAACTAGGGTTTTCACTTATTACCCAAAAATTATAGCAATCAGACATGCAAAGTTACTAACCCCAGCCCCCCATTACGCATACAAACACTACCCATAGGTATTTACGCAAATTTAAGCATTAGTTTAACATTAAGGCATGCATCTAACCCTAACTAAAAAGGAAAATTAAAACAAAGAGAAAAGAAAAGAAAAAGATGAAATCAAATCATTGAAATGAACATACCAGTTGTGAAAAGTGGTAGGAATTTTACACTTGATGAGAATGGGATGAGATTAAAAGCAAGGAAAGGTGCACAGTGCTTTAGGTGTGTTGAAAGGTTAGGGTTCGTAAAGTATGAAAAGTTCTAAAAACTCCTATTTATACTCAGAACCCAGTGTCCCCACCGAATAACCTGAGTGCGGCCACGAATTTTTGTCGCGGTCCGCACTCTTTACCTTTTTGTAGCTCAGCCTCAGATGCACGGGCGCGATCCGCGAAAAATTGGTCGCGGCCGCACAATATTGTGCGGACCGCGAAAATTTGAACGCGGCCGCGAACTCTTAAGGAATTTTGAAAGGCCAACTTCAGAGTGTTGGCATTTTTCCCATTTGAGCTACGCGACTGCGCACAAAATTGTGCGGCCGCAGAGTGCTTGTGCGGTCCGCAAAATTTACACTTCACAACCAGTTAGTCAAAAATAATGCCTAATCTAAGAAGAAAATCAAAAGAAAGAAAAACACATGGGTTGCCTCCCAAGAAGCGTCTGATTTAACGTCCCAACACGACGCATGTTACCATTATCATTTGAAATGGATCAATGCCACAACGTGACTATCATCAATCTTGCCAAGGTAGTGATTCACTTGGTGCCCATTGACTCTAAAGATCTCACCATTCTTGTTTTTCAAATCAAGAGCATCAAACGGAGTCACATGTACCACTTCAAAAGGACCACTCCACTTTGACTTGAGCATTCCCGGAAACATCCGTAACCGAGAGTTGAATAGAAGAACTAAGTCACCTTCTTTGAATTCCTTGTTCCGGATATATTTATGATTTAAGTACTTCATTTTATCCTTATACAAGGACGAGCTGGAGTAAGCATGGAATCAGAACTCATCAAGTTCATTTAGTTTCTCTACCCGGAGATTTGCAGCTACATCCCATTAAAGGTTCAATTTCTTCAATGCCCACATGGATTTGTGCTCTAATTCCATCGGAAGATGGCATGCTTTCCCAAATACCAACCGATATGGAGACATGCCAATTGGAGTCTTGTACGTTATTCTATAGGCCTATAAAGCATCGTCAAGTTTCCTTGACCAATCAGTCCGGTTTGCATTGACAGTCTTGGATAGGATGCTCTTGATCCCTTGTTGGAGACTTCAACATGTACACTAGCCTGGGGTGATAGGGAATTGACACCTTATGAGTGACACCATACTTGGAGAGTAAGGTGTCTAAGGCTTTGTTGCAAAAATGAGAACCCCCATCGCTAATGATGGCCCTTGGGCTGCCGAACCTTGTGAAGATATTTTTCTTTAAGAAAGCCACCACACTCCGTGACTCATTGTTGGGCAAAGCCACAACTTCAACCCATTTGGAAACATAATCCATAGCAACAAGAATATAAGTGTTCCAACATGAACTCACAAATGGTCCCATAAAGTCTATGCCCTACACGTCAAAAATATCAATCTCGAGGATGGTTGTGAGAGGCATCTCATTCTTCTTGGAAATCCCCCCGGTCCTTTGGCAATCATCACAACGCCGAACGAGCTCGCTAGCATCTTTGTACAAGGTAGGCCAATCGAAACCGCAGCTTAGGACCTTTGTAGCAGTTCTCGCCCCACCATGGTGACCACCATAGGGCAAGGAATGTCAAGCTTCAAGAATACTCAATTGCTCTTCCGGAACACATCTCCGGATAACACCATCTTTGCAAATTTTGAAAAGATCTGGCTCGTCCCAATAATAATCCAAGCAGTCTCGTTTGAGATTCTTCATTTGGTTAGAAGAGAGCTCATTCGGGACAATGCTTCAAGAAATGTGGCCACATCGGCCAACCAAGGCACCCAATCAAAGACACAGAGAGGATTTTTTCATCCGGAAACGAATCACTGATCTCGATTCCATCATGGGGCCTCCCTTCCTCTTCCAAGCGGGACAAGTGGTCCGCCACTTGATTCTCACTCCCTTTTCTGTCTATGATTTCAAGGTCAAACTCTTGTAGAAGAAGAACCCTTCTCATCAACCTAGACTTAGAGTCCTTTTTACTCATCAAATAACTAAGTATCGCGTGATCGGTGTGCACAATCACTTTGGTACCCATGAGGTACGGGCAGAACTTTTCCATGGCGAAGACAATGGCTAATAGCTATTTCTCGGTCACCGTATAGTTGACTTGTGCGTCGTTCATTGTCTTGCTTGCATAATAAACCAATTGAAATATCTTGTTGATTTTTTCCCCAATAGCGCTCCTACCGCCACGTCGCTAGCATCGCACATGAGCTCAAATGGTAAGCTCTAATTGGGTGCGGTAATGATGGGAGTGGTATTCAATATATACTTGAGTAGCTCAAAAGCTTTCATGCAATCATCATTGAACACAAACTTGGCATCTTTTTCCAACAACTTGCACAAGGGGTTCACCACTTTTGAGAAATCCTTGGTGAACCTACGGTAAAACCCCGTGTGACCAAGAAAGCTCCTCACTCTCTTGACGGAAGTAGGAGGAGGGATTTTTTATATCACTTCAATTTTTGCTTTGTCCACTTCAATACCATTCTTTGAGATCTTATGGCCGAGGACAATGCCCTCCTCGACCATAAAGTGGCACTTCTCCCAATTAAGCACAAAGTTGGTCTCTTCATATCGGGCCAATACTTTATCAAGATTATCCAAGCATTTTTCAAAGGAATCCCCCACAATACTGAAATCATCCATAAACACCTCGAGGAAGTTCTCCACCATATCCTTGAATATTTCCATCATACACCGTTGAAAAGTAGCCGGCGCATTACACAAACCAAACGGTCTCTTGGCCTTCAGGTGCAATAAGAATCTGGTTATATCCGAAATAACCATCCAAAAAGCAATAATAAGCACGTCCGGCAAGTCTATCCAACATTTGATGGCAATGGAAAATGGTCTTTTCGGGTCATTTTGTTCAGCTTTCTATAATCCATTCATACCCTCCAACTGGTAACAGTTCTTGTGGGGATCAATTCCTTTCTATCATTTGTAATCACAGTCATGCCCCCTTCTTTGGGACACATTGTAGCGATGAAGTCCATGAACTATCAGTAATAGGGCACACAACCCCTGCATCTAGCCACTTGATGATCTATTTCATGACTACCTCTTGCATGGCCTCATTCAACCTCCTTTGATGTTCCACGAAGGGTTTGGCATCTTCCTCCAATATGATTTTGTGCATGCAAAAGGCGGGGCTAATTCCCCGAATATCCGCCAATGTCCAACCTATTGCCTTCTTCCTCCTTTTAAGCACCTCAAGGGTGGAATCTACCTGCACGTTAGTTAATAATGAAGAAAGAATAACAGGTAATGTGGAACAAGGTCCTAAGAACTCATACCTGAGGTGTGAAGGCAAAGGTTTCAACTCCAATGTGGGAGGCTCCTCGATTGAGGGCTTTGTTGGTGGAGTCTTCTGATTCTCAAGGTCCAAGGAGAGCTTTCGGGGCCCATATGTATAGGATCCCATCCCTTGCAAAGCATTTGCACATTATACCAAGTCGTACTTCTCATCCTCATCATGATTCAATAACACAACTTCCAATGGGTCTTCAACATTAATCATAACACTCGTGTCATCAATGATTACCTCAGTCACCTGTGAGCACGTGATTTTTCACCCACCATACATTCCTTTAGAATTCAACAAAATAAATTAATTTATAAATATGGTTGAATTTTTAGTGATTTTTGTGAATTGTTTTGCAATTGCATAATCATAATTAGTTCTTTAAAATTATCAAAGTTTCATAATTAGGTGCATCATCATCATCAAGGAATTACAAATTTATGATTTACAATTAATTGAAATAAATAACAACAAAAGTGATGACTATTTGACATAATAGATTTACCAATTAATCGCTTAATTTAATCATTTTTGTGGAACTTATTCTCTAAATGATTAGGAGTATCAAATTAAATATTTTTAATCTTAATTAGTTGATTAATCAGTGTATAAATTGGACAAAAATTAAGTTAGATTAGTTTAAACCTAATAGAAATTAATTAATTGATTATGAGAACAATGAAACAAAGACCTGGGCTCAGTTTACCCAGGCCCAAATTAATTCCCTATAACCCACCTAAATGTCCAGCCCAATTGACCCCAAACCCGGTCCAGCCCCTGTTAGCCAAAACGACCCCGTTTTTAATTAAACCAATCCCAGCCGTTGATCTTCCCAGATCTAACGGCTGGTAACTAACAATTCATTTAATCAAATATGTCCTAACTATCCCACACCCCCTTCATTTGTAAGTATTACCACCACCCCCCAATCCATCTCTCTCACTCCTCTCTCTTGACCTCACCGTACCACCACCCTGCTCCGCCGACTGGAAATCGCCCACCGACGGCAGAGCTTCACCAATTCGGACCAAATTTCACCCAGACCATCCTCTCTTTACCCTCAACCACACCCCACCGTTGGTTTCCTTAAAATCACATCCAAAAACCTCCAAGGATCTAAAAACTCAAAACCCTAGACTTCTTCTACATGCTTATTCAAGAACCCCCAATGGCTCACACCTACATGAATCGATAGATCTTGATGAGAGCTATCCATTCATGCAGGTTTGGACCATTTTCAAACCCATTGGAGTCCGGCCAAACTCCGGCAAGTCACCGGAATCCGTCCAAAACGCCATCACTGGTATCCCCCCTTCTTTTCCTATCTGTTTTCTTTTCTTTTGTTTTTGTTTCCTTTTCCAATTAAAATCATTACTGTTTAGTCCCTGTTCTCATGTTACTCATTCGTGTATGTCACTTCTTTTATTGATTTAACTTCTAAGAATTAACGCATCAGATTAATCTTCCAAATAGAGTCATATATGTGTATCATTGTTTTGTTCATGCTTTTAGGTCACTGTTTTCATTTTAGTTTAGCCGCTAAATGCATGCTCCAATTATGTGGTAGTCATGTTTAGGTTTAATTGTTCTTGTCAATTGATAACTAGGATTATCTGTTAATCATTGATTAATTAGGTATTCTTGCCTATTTTCTCTGTTAAATATGATTACGAGTAGTTAGCTTAGTTGATTCATGTTTTTCTTCACTGTTTTTCCCTCAGTATACTGCCCTATCCCAGACTACTTGATTCCCTGACTTGTTTTCTGATTTTTAGTCTATTGCTGAATTGTTTTCAAAGCCTGATTAGATAATTTCCTCAACTCGTCTTTTGATTTTAGTATACTCTGAAGATTAATCATTCACCTAGATTAATTGATTAGTTAATTAGGCTCCTAACTTTATTAAGAGTTTAGTAACTAATATAATTAACTAAGATCAAGAATCAGTTGAATAAACTAATTGAGCACCCTGAATTAACTAAGTCCTAATCCTAGTTAAGAAAACTAATTAGGTTTAATTAACTAAAGTGAGTTATATGACTAACTAACCCAAGTTAGTAGATAACTCAAGCAAGTTAACCCTGGTTACTTAATGGTAATTACAGGGACTTCAAGGGGTATATTAGGTAACTTAGATTAAGAAATCAAATTTTTAAGGGTAGAAGGGTCTTTTCATAGGCTGGAAGTTTCTGAAATAGGGGCAGTTGTCCCAAAGGATAAGGGTGACAGCTGCCAATTTCAGCTCTTTGAATAGGGAATATGCAAAAGCATATCTCATCCCTAAGCCTCCTATAAATAGACCCTCCTTTTAGAGACTAAGGACCTTCTTTTAGATACTGACAATTACCCTTCTTCACACACAAGAACCTGTTCTCCCTCATTTTCTCTTTGTTTTATTTGCTGAAAGTATTTGAAAAATACCCGAAAAATCAGAATAGTTTCTCCTTCCTTCAAAAAACATGAAAATGTTCCTAAAAAATCAGTGAAAAGATCTAGCTTCTTGCAAAGTCTCTTCAAAGTTTTCTGGTGTCTCTTCCTCAATTTTGGTTTTGATTTGGACGTTTGCTTCTGGTTTTCTAAAAATCCATTCAAGTTATTCTGGTAGCTGATTGATTCTGAGGCTTTTGTTCTGTTGCTGCTTGATCTTTCCTTCTCCTATTTAAATTTTCTTGGGCCTGACCTTTATTTGGTCAGGGTTTCTTTGAATTATTGCTCCTAAAGATATGTAAAATTGAACCTTTCTATGAAATTTAAAAATCTGAAACATGCTGTCTTTCTTCCATGAATATGTAGCTTGTTTGCTTAAACCTATTCATGTATTAACTTATGTGACAAAAATGTGACGCATATGTATAGAGTTTGAGTATTACATTATGCTTGCTTGGTTTCTAATATTTGAACCTTACATAAGTCTGTTTCATCTTAAAACTGTCTCTTGCATGATTGTGTGATCTGATAGGAGGAATCGTTGGAAAATAGCATCAAAGGATAATGAACCTAACCTCTAATGGTTAAGTTCCTCCGATAAAGATGCTTAAATACTGGTCTAGATCAGGCCCTAGATATCTAGATATCCCTATGAAACAGAACTAGGGTAGATGAATTTAACCCTTTATAATGGTCAAATTCACCCCATAATAGGTGCTTAAAAAGTAGCTTATCACCCCTTAAGGATACGAAATGGGTAATCAACAAGGGCTTTAGAGTAGGGAATCTGAACCCTTCAAATGGTTAGATTCACTCTCTCAAAGTGCCTAAATATTCAAAGTCTAGGAGTAAATATGGACTGAAGGTCCAGGGTATGAAAAATGATATTCTGGAGTTGAACCAGATCCTCTTATGGTCAGGTTCGCACCAAAAGAATGCACAAATAATTCTTCTTTTTAGTAGAGTTTAGCATAGCATTATCAGGTTTGAATTTGACCTCTTTTCATGGTCCTGTTTGATCTGGTGGATGCATAGCACACCCAATTATTTGGGGTGTTCTACAGGTACAAAAGGCTCAGATGCGTAGCCATAAAGAAATTCAAGACAAGCAACTAGTTAAAGATCACCATCTCTAGTTTATTCTTTTGTAGAATCTTATAGAAATTTGAAAGGTTGTAATTCATCTATCGTTATCTTTTAGCATAGTTGATCTAAACTGGGCTGTATATTCAATTTCAGTTTCGTCAATTCTAATTTTAGAAAGAAAAGGGACATTCCCATGAAATTTTGAATTCATGCGTCTCCTTCTTTGTTTTGAAAGTATGTATGTACTCATGTAAGTCTAAAGAAATGGGCCTAACTATGCTTGATAAGTCAAAGTCCACTGGACTCGAACGGGAACAGTCAAAAGCCGTTGGCAATGCCCTGGTTGAACGTGAAAAGGCTCAAATGTGTAGTTATCTCAAATGTTGTTTTGATTGCAAACGTAATTACGAGATTCTATAAGTTGGGATATTCAGATTGGCAAGATTTAGTTTGTTAAAAAAATCTGTTTTCTTCAGTTTTCCTTACCTATTGAATTTGTAAGAACAATTGTTTTAGCTCAGACTGAATTTCGCAAATCTATACAAAATACAAACCTGCTATTCAAAATGCTCTTAAGAATTTCCAGAATTATGACAATATATAGGAGTCAGCGTGTATAAATTATGAAATGAACAATATGAATTTAGGTTGTTTCTAAAATTGGTAAAAACATTCAGCCGAAAATGTTCTGTTGCAATCAAACACGTCAATTTGGCTTCTTGGGAACATGCTACTTGTGAACTTCAGATCTCTTTTTATTAATGCATGCCTTAATTATTGTGCTTAGCTTCACCTCTTATTACAAAATGGCCAAACTAGGATGGCCAAAGGTGTTTAACTGGGCTAAACTAGGCCATAGCCCAAATCCTCATGAATGTGATTAATGGATCTAGTTTGGGAGTGATTCATATCATTATCTAGAAATGACTCTCTAAATTAGTCATTATGACTTAATTTAGGAATTACTTTAGACATAGTGAATCTCAAATGCCATTTAGATAGTGATTACTTTAGACGTAGAAGACAAAATAATGATCAAAGTATACGTTCGCGTAGCTTTGAAAAACACTAAAATATATACCTTTTCTCAAAATTGTGTATACGTCTTATGTAACACAAATGATAAAATAAACACTCGTAGAGACACTTTTAGGAATGAATTTCTTAAAAAAAATTATTATCGGAATGGCGTACACGCTCGCGTGACGTAATTTCGGTTTGTTTTGACAACAAAACAAAATATGCGCTTGCGAACTTTCTTCCATATTATTTAATGAGTTCAGTGTCGAGAATTTTGTACACGTCCGTGTGACATGATTTTAGACGCGTTTTAAACTCTACGGGTTTATGCATACGTGACTCGTCTCAAAAACTCTTTAAATACAAGTGAATAATAGAAGCTATAAGAAGATAAAAATGCATTTAGGTGCTAAAATCAATATTTAAACAATTTAGGCCAAGTTTAATTATTAAGAGACCATGCTAGAACCACGGAACTCGGGGATGCCTAACACCTTCTCCCAGGTTAACAGAATTCCTTACCCGAATTTCTGGTTCGCAGACATTTTAAACAGAGTCAAAATTCCTCGATTTTGGGATTTTTAATATATAAATGGTGTCCCGGAACACCGTAAAAAATTCGGGTGACAACTCTGAATATATAAAAATAAATCCCAAAAATTGAATAATGTCAATTAAAGTGGAAAAACTCCCTTCTTTCCCTTACCGAGTGAAAAAGAAGGTGTGATAGTCACCAGATCCACAAAGGAACACACTTCATTGCTATTAGGCTGCCTCATTGACTTGCACACGTGGAACACAACTTTTTCATCAGCCACCCTGAAGGAGAGCTCCCCCCGTCTTCCACATCAACTAAGTCCTTTCTTGTAGCTAGGAAAATTCTCCCCAATATGATTGGCACCTCATAGTCAACCTCACAGTCAAGTATCACAAAATATGCAGGAAGTATGAACTTGCCGACCCGAACTAGCACATCATCAATTATCCGCAATGGCCTCTTCATTGTCCGGTCTACCATTTGCAACCTCATGGATGTGGGTCTTGGTTTCCCAATCTCCAATATCTTGAACAAAGAATATGGCATCAAATTTATGCTCGCTCCTAAGTCATACAAGGCTTTGGCGAAATTGGCATTACCAATAGTGCATGGAATTGTAAAGGCACCGGGGTCTTCTAGCTTTGGGGCCATGGAATGCACAATGGAACTCACTTGATGTGTCATTTTGATCGTTTTACAGTTCATTGACCTCTTCTTAGTTACCAAGTCTTTCATGAACTTGGCATATCCCGACATTTGTTCGAGGGCTTCAACCAATGGCACATTTATTGACAAACTTTTCATCATATAAATGAATTTCTTGAATTGGTTCTCATTTTTTTGCTTCGCGAGCCTTTGAGGATATAGTGGAAGAGGCCTTGGCAAAGGAGCCTTGGTTTTGGGCACTACCGGATCCGGTATGTCTATCACGTGTTCCCTAGACGGGTTCACATCATCTTGTGCCTCCTCCACGTTTTCATCAATGTCTATCCTCACTTCATTATTCACATTCTCATCATTTTTTGGCTCATCATCTTCTTGCAACAACACATCATCACTCACAATCTTCCTTGGATTAGAGGTATTAGCAACTCCTCCTCTACCACTTCTTGTAGTCACCGCCATAGCATGGCCCGTATTGTTCCCACCCTTCGGGTTTACCACTGTATCACTTGGTAGTACCCCCTTTGGGAGAATATTCAACGCTTGAGAAGTTTGACCCATTTGGACTTCCAAGTTGCGGATATAAGTGTTGTGGAAGGCTATTTGGGCATCGGAGTCGGCATTTCTTTTCATCATTTGCTTGAACATGCTTTCTATCCGTCCCATCTCATTATTGGAAGAACTTTTCCCTTGAGACGGATATGGAGGCGGGTTGTTGGGTTGTTGATATATCGGGGGCCTTTGAAAGCCCGACCCCCGGTTTCCTTGGTTATGGTTGTTCCAACCCCCTTGATTTCCATTGCTTCCCCAGATACTATTATTGTTGCCACTCCAGTTTCCTTGGTTATTTCCTCCCCAATTGCTTGAATTTCCTTGATTACCCCAATTTTGATTGTCGTTCCCCCAATTGTTCGGATTGTTGTTGTTGCCATTATTCCAATTCCCTTGTTGTCTTTGGTTGCCCCAATTTTAATTGTTTCCCTGTGATCTCCACTGTTGTTGATTTGGATCATTGCTCCGTTGACCTTGGTAGTTAATGGCATATAAAACCTCTTCACTCTGATCATCATAAGAATCATCTTGATTGTAACCACTACCACTTTGCTCAAATTGATCATGATTGTTTTGGCATTGTTGACCTCTCTGTCTTCACTTGTTGACCGTTACGGTTACCCCTTCCATGGCATTTACTTGCTTTGGCCCCTGAACTTGCTGAACCTGAGCCTTGGCCAACTGATTCATGGTTGTTGTCAACTCTGCTATGGCTTGTCCGTGATCATGAAGTTCCTTGTGAAGGTGGATGACATTAGGGTCACCCAAAGGAACGTTGGATCTACTTTGCCAAGCTGAGGAAGTGTCCGCCATCTCATTTAATATGTCACAAGCATCAGCATAAGGCACTTTCATGAAATTACCCCCAGCGAGCTGATTCACCACACACTGATTACTTGTGTTGATACCCCTATAAAATGTTTGATGGATCATCGCTTCAGTCATATCGTTGTTGGGGCATTCTTTTACCATTGTCCGGTACCGTTCCCAAATTTCATGTAACGGTTTATTTGGTTCTTGTTTAAAAGCTAATATCTCATCCCTCAATGTTGCCATATGTCCCGAGAGAAAAACTTTTCTATGAACTTCTCAGCCAAATCATCCCAAGTGGTGATGGAATGGTTGGATAGCCTCTCAAGCCAATCCAAAGCCTTCCCTCTAAGTGAAAATGGGAAAAGCTTTAATCTCAAAGCATCCTCAGATACATTCGTCTGCTTGCTCCCCTAGCATGTGTCTATAAAACCTTTGAGATGCTTATATGCGTTCTGATGTGGAGATCCGGTGAAGAAACCCCTCTATTCCAATAGATTAAGCATGACATTGGTTATTTGAAAATTGTCCGCCTGAATCTGGGGCGGGACAATTACACTTGCGTAGCCTTCATTGGGCAACACCCGGTGTGCTGCCCTTGGAGGAGGTGGGGAAGGGTTTGGAACGTTGTCATGAGGCGAGCAGCCTCTTCTTTGTACTTGAGGTTCTAGATTAACCTCATCCACGTCATTGTCATCTACCTCCTCCCCCTGAGGAATATGTCTGAGGGCCTCGTTAAGAGCCATTTGGTACCTAAAAGCAATTGACACACAAAATTTAAAAAACGAAAGGAAAAAAAAAACAAAACACCCAAATACTCAGATATATAGCTAAGACCGTCTAACTCCCCGGCAACGGCACCAAAACTTGATCGGGTCCAAGCCTGCACTACTATTGAATAGCGAGGATGGTTGATGTCGTTTACCCAACAAGGTCGGGATCGAATCCACAAAGAGTTAATTGATTTGGAATTAGGTTTATATCTAAGTCTAGATGCGTGTTTTGTTCCTAATTACACTTCCACACATTTTGGTTTTGATTCTACTTCTAATTATATTCTATAATATGCAATGATTAAAGCTACGTACAATATTTTTGATGTTGGTTTTCAAACGTTTAAAAGGACTAGGGTAGTGACTTCCGCCTGGGTGGATATCTAAAGGGTAGCAAGAATCTAGGGCAAGCTTGATTTAGTTGGAGTCGTAATACAGCTATCACACCCAAGTACTCACTCTATACATCTCAGTAGTTTGAGTGATTTTGCTCAATTTGGCTTTCTCGTGTCCAAATGGGTATTTATGCAATTCAAGTGATATTAGCTCAAGTCGCGTATTACTATCTCTAGGTTTAACCCTTTAATTGGGGCTATCAATTTCTTGAGTTCACCCCAATTCCTTGTTAGCCTAGTTTTTTTAGACTTAGTCTCTTTTTCTCAAGAAGAGACTAAGTCATAAAGGCATGAATCAGTGTTTGCAACCACTAATTCTACAATTCTAGCAAGAACTAGGCTAAATATCACTAACCCATAAATATTCAAGCCCTAAAATTCAATAACCATTTAATACCCACACTAGAGTTGGGTCATAACTCTAGCTATGGGTCTACCTACTCATGAAAATAGCAGAAATCAAAGATGAAAAGAAGATAAAATTCATAATACTAGATTAAAAGATGAAAATCTAATGTGTAAGATAAATCTTGTACGAAATTTCCCAAAACAGAAGTTACAGCCGTCTCACGTGCTCAGTTAATACACCACATAACCTAAAAATGACAAAAAATTCTATTTATACTACACTAAAATTTTCGGACAAAAATATCCCTGCGGAGGTTATGCGGCCGCGTAATTCTGATTGCGGCGACACTCTTACTTTCGCGGCCACATAATTCTGATCGTAGTTTGCGTTCTTCACTTCTGGATCTGGGTTAAGCATAGTTTCACGGACAACATAATATCCATCGCGGTCGCGTAAGAGACTTTCGCGGCCGCGTAATTCTTACGTGGACCGCACTTCTTGTTTTTGCTTGAAACGTAAGCTCTCTGAACCTCAGCAACCGAGGTCCGGGTAATTCCTATCGCGGCCTCGCTGGTACTTTCGCGGCCGCACCTTTCGTATGCATTCTGCGTTCCTCTTTTAGCCCAAAAAATCAACCTCTCTGAATCTGCCTTTCGCGGACCTCAAAATAGTGCTCGCGACCGCGTTGAAGCTTTCGCGTCCGCACAATAGTTGTGCGGTCCGCGTTTCACATATCTTGGCCCAGTCTTGGTTTTTGTTCAAGTTTTGACTCCTTTATGACTTGATTATGACTCTTTTGGTTCATTTGAACAATCCCTGCAAGCAAACATATTACATTAGTTTCCGGAAAATCTTCACGCTTTTTTGGCCCTAAACACAAGTAAAAGAGAGCAAATAATAGGTTTAAATCCCTACTTATCACTCTTTCATACAAATCAACGCAAATCTCTCCTTCTTCACAAATCGATCAATGTTATCTTTAAAATTGCAGCAACAAAGGGTTCTCCGTTGACAACCATTAAAAAGTTTCGAAGCATTGAATTCAATATTTGGATTTTACGAATTTGTGATTTATTTGAATTGAGCGTTCTTGTAAATGATTGAGAATATACATTGGAGTTTATATCTCAATTTTTAGGGAGATTGGTAAGTTGGTTTTAGGTAAAATTTCATATTGAAACTCGAAAAAGAAAAAGTTTCAGAATTGTATCACGATTGTATGATAACTGTATCACAATTTTATCAATATTCAGATTTTACAAATTTGTGATTTGTTTGTATTGAGTGTTCTTCCAAATGATTGAGAATATACTTTGGAGTTTATATTTTAATTTAGAGGGATATTGATTAAGTTTAGAGTTTTTCAGGTAAAATTTCATATTGAAACTCGAAAAAGAAGAAGTTTCATAATTGTATGAGAATTGTATAACAATAGTACCATAATTCTTTCAGGACTATATCATAATTGTATTATAATTATATCTGAATTACGTTTGATGCATCAATATATGAAATAATGCCTGATACAATACTGATGCAAGTTTAATACAATATTTGTATCAGATTTTTATTGGTTTGTATATTTTTTGTTTCGATTTTCAATATGAAAATAAAGCTATGATTATTGGTGGTTTTGTGTCGACTTGTATAGAGCTTGCTGCTGGTTTTAGGTGGAATTTCGTATTGAAACTTGAAGAGGAAGAAGTTCAGAATTATATCACAATTATATCATAACCGTATCACATCATTTCCATATTGTATAATAAAGGTATGATGATTGTATATAAATTGTATATGAATTGCATAAGATTCCTTTTTGAGAAACTGTCACCGTACAAAAGATAAGCATTTCTTTGGTGCGAATTTTTTTGGATCCATTTTAGTGGTGAGTACGGCTTGATATTTGCTTTTAGAATGTGTTCGTCCATTTGTGTTTTTCTTGTGGCTTCTTGTACCAATAGCAAAAATCTTGTATTGGATTTTTGAGAAATTGGAAGAAGAATTTGGTGAAATATGTCTGAAGAAGATTTTGCTTTCACAGTGAGAGAGGAGAGGAGAGAAAAAAGGAAAAAAGATATAATTAAATCCTTTAATTGAAAGCATTAATAATGGGGTGAGAGCCATTTAAGGGAGAATATATATAATTTGTAAAAAAAAGAAAAATTAAAGAAAAACTAGATTATGGACTATATATACAATTTAAAGAAAAAAATTTAAAAAAAAATAGATATGTTTTGAAAACTACAAAACCTAGAAAAAATGGGTGAATAAATATAAATATATATATGAAAAACTCACGAGAAAGGAATAATCCGACATGTAGTTGTGGGCTTGTCTTGGGGCAGCCTTAATAAGTGAGCTTAATTAGTTTTAACTAGGACGGGGCATATATCAGTTATAACTGATAGTCCGAACCGATAAAATGCTATTGGGTTATCAATGTCGGGTTACTGAGTAGTAGTTCGATAACGATTTAATATTATTTGACTATTGAGTTATCGGTTCGGGTCTCGGTTTGCCCAATTTATTGATGGTTTAACCGATAGCCCAATAAGCTTTAACAAATTTATAATTTTACCTACTAAGTCTATAAAGCCTCCTTACGACTTCATTCTTTCATTCTCTCAATTCTCTCGGCAGTTGCTCTTCATTTTTAGACCTTAATCCTTAGAGTAAATTTTAATCTTTTTTGTGTTTCTCATCTTAATTCGTTAGTTAAGTTTTTAGTTTTAAACTTTAAATAATTAATTGTTTAAAAGAACATGAAATATTTGGATATTTTTTTATTCTTATTGGATAAACCGATAAAACGATACTCGATATCTTATCGGTACGATTGTTGGTTTATCATATTTATAAACCGCTAACCGATATACCGAACCAATAACATTTTTACAACCGAACGGACTGATTGGCCACCCCTAGTTTTCACAATATAATCAACCTCAAGACTAATCATTTGGCTAATTAAATCAAGATTCGACCAAGTCAGTTAGAAATAATTTAGTTCAATCTTAAGTATATTCAAATAAAAATTTAGTGTGCAAGGACATAAAGTAGAGAGCCTTAGTATAATTGGGGCTAAAATAATACAAGTCCATGTCTGTAAGTTGGCTCAATATCAACCAAGTATTTTACATGCTAGCTCCCTACCATCAAGCTACAAGTTAGTCAACTCTTTCATAACAAAATTGGACAAGTATGGCTCAAAAGCAATAGGCTTAATAAAGGCAAATAATTTTACCCTAACCGAGGTCGTTGCGACACTTTTCAGGATAAAGACATAATAAAAGATGGTGACTACACGTCTTTAGGTGCAGTACACAAGCCGAGACCGAGGCTATACGTCTCGGTCGGCTACACACCTTAATTGAGACTAATAAAAGTTTAACAATAAAAACGATTGATAGGCAAAATTAAGAGTTAGTGATATTTTAGTGGGCAAGGATTAAGGGCAAGTACATTATCCACCAATTTCAAATCGTGCTAAAAGAGCAGAGCATAAGGGGTACACAATGCATAGTCCTACCAAGAAAGGCATTTTCACAAGGTGGCTGCAAAACTCTTTCTTCTTCACAAAACATTTTCTCCTTAGGGGGATGCACACACAGTGTGTCTTTCCCATATTGTAAACCCACCCAACCAAGACACAACAAAATGGCCTAAAATTTTGAAGAATGAAAACAAACATTGGAGCCCAGGCATGGATACAGGGGGCAAGGTTCCAATGGAGCAACCTTCGGCCACCAATCATTTCAGACAGTTGTGGGAACTTCTTTTGTGCTTCTCGTCCTGCATCTTTGAGCAGCTTTTAGGCACTGCACTCATGTAAGCTTTTCTACTGTTTGTACCTGACTGGATGATATCCTCTTTCCTTTATATTCAAGTATTTAATCGCGGAGGATTTCCTTCTCATTTCTGCTTCATCAGGCTCAGGAGAAAATCTGTAAATATGTGCTCATATTCTGGCATTTTCCCATATCCTGAAGTATATATAATGAAGAAATTGGTTTCAAGGAACGGTGGATAATGTTAAACCAAGCCACCATATGCTAGGAAAAGGTAAGTCCATCCATAAAAGCTTAGCTTACCAGGGAAGTAATTGATATCTATCACATAATAGCGGTCTTTAGTACCGTGCTCTCGAATTATATCCAAGTTGAAGAGCCTGAGACCCTGGACGACACATTGCAATAGAACAAGAACTTAAAGATAAGAACAAAGAGTATGTACAGGAAGCCAAAACAGTCGCTTCCATTATTATTGTTCCTTGTGGAAAAGAGAGAAAATGAATGGAGAAATACCAGCCTACGACGAAGTTCTCTAGCAAGCCTCTCAAGTAATGGTCGAGGAGGAAGCTCTGCAGAGGATAAATACAGATAAGTTAACACCATTTCTGACACTTTGCATCAAAAAATAACAAGCCCTACAACTAGATACTGGTGATAAAAGCACCCCACAGCATGCAAAACCAGTGTAAATATAGGTGTTCAAAGTCAGAAAAGCCTAGTACTGACCAAGGTAACTAGCAGATCAATGGTCTATCCAATAACGGTGATGTTAAATATACTAGGGAGTAGGTCAGAAAGCACATAATTAAGAGCTTAAAGGTAATTTGGTTAGCAATAGCATTGCAGCTTCACAGATAGCTGAGATCGTCTGAGAATGTTTCCTTCTCCATTATTTTTCCATCCTATGTATATTGTAATTGTATAGCGGTATCTGAAAACATATCTTGAGGACGCCCTAAAGCGCTCATGGTATCATTATGAATATACAAACCAAAACTGTCAAAGCCTAGAAATATACATGCCCAGTTGAGATGGGATATGATTTTCTCATAATGCAAATAAGAGACGAGCCCAATGAAAATCTCACGTAACGAAAATTGTTTTACTTAAATGACAACCATGGTGAATGTCAGATTAATCCCAAATAAAATTATGCAGATGCTTTGCACAATTGTTCTGAAGCTATGTGACCAGAAATTGATTTAGGGGCAAAACTAAGAAGGGTATATGTGAGATATAATATAACAATTCTCCAATTGAATTGAGTCTAGAGCGATCAATAGCTCAATCAGTTTAAGAGAAATTTTGGAAGTGTGTGAAGACAGATTCTCATCACTTAGCTTTCAGAGCTAAGCCAACTGATTCACTGGTCATGCTCTCTCCCACTACTTAGACCAAGACTCTTCTTCCAAACTAGGGCTATCAAAATTCGATTCTTGTGGTACACAGATCAACCCGTCTTTTTTTCCAGTTCATATGATAGAATTAACTAAGTCCTTTTCTATTCCTCGTGTAATTTTGCAATTTCACCCCTAAACTGATACATTTGCAAAGGTAATATCTCAACCCTACTGGCAGCTAGGCGCAAAAATGGATAGTAAAAAAAGTAGCTATTAGGTATTGAATGTTTCTTCCTACGGCATGACGTGCTTTCTAATTTTGCACTTTTAGATGCACTGCACTATCTCTAAAAGTCGTGGTATGCTCGACGTGTGTGTATATTTATTACAAAAACAACCCAGTGAAAATCCCACAAGTGGGGTCTGGGGAGGGTAGGGTGTACGCGGCCTTATGGCCTTACCCTACCTTGGGAGGACAGAGAGACTTTTTCTGATAAGACCCTCGGCTAAAGAAGATGGAAAGCGCTGATAGCAATTTATAGCAAGACAATATTTAGAGAACTAAATCTGAGGGTCTGATAGCAATAGAGAATATGAAAGGAGCACCGATAGCAAACTAAGTTAGTACAGAAGACAAGTAATAACAGAACAAGATATGCGAAAATAGCAGACTCAGGACAAAAGGGTACCATACTAACACTAATACTATCGAACTAAAGAAGACAAGGGGAAACACACGACTATCTACTAACCTTCTACCCTAATCCTCAACCTCCACATCCTCCTATCCAAGGTCATGTCCTCGGTTAGCTCAAGTTGCGCCACGTCCCGCCTGATCACCTCTCGAAGAATTCTTTGGCCTACCTCTACCCTTCCTTTTACCCAAGGCTAACATCTCACAACTCCTGACTGGGGCATCTGTGCTTCTCCTCTTAACATGCCCGAACCATCTCAGCCTCGCCTTTCGCATCTTTTCCTCCACAAAGGCCACTCCCATCTTGTCCCGAATAACTTCATTCCTAATTCTATCTAACCTAGTACGCCCACACATCCATCTCAACATCCTTATTTCAGCTACTTTCATCTGCTGAACATGGGAGTTCTTGACTGGCCACTGGCCTATACAACATAGTCGGTCTAACCACTACCTTGTAGAACTTACCCTGTGTGTATATTTATTAAACATTGAAATTGTTCAATTTAGATATGCCTTGCTAAAATTGGCCTCAAAGATGGAAGATAGATCTATTAGATGGATGAAGATCTTTGAAGTCCTCCACTTGCTTGAGAACAAGGAATCAAATGTTCAAAAATTTTATATGCTTTTAAGCAACAAAGAATAAGCCATATCTATGTTCCAAAAGGTGTCTTGTATCTAAAGCGTGCTAGATACTTTCCGGTATGTATAATATAATGTATTCAAATTCATATGGAAAAAATGGCTCACCACCAACACAAGGGTCTAAATCAGCTTCCTCTGCCGAGGCTGCAACACATGAAACTCTAGGAAAATGGAAAACCCCAGCACTTTTTGACAGCTCGCGTTTGCTAACATCAGGTAAACTGAAACGCCTGACAACCTTAACGGCTTCCCCAACAATAAAAACCTTAAAGAGTACACCTCCTACAGCCACAAAATACAAAGAATCACCACCTCACTAATTCATTCAAAACTACGCATGAGAAACATAGGTTTAACCTGCAAATCAAATACATACCATGATTGATAAATTCCTGCAGAACAAGCGGGGGTTCAAGCTTCTGAAGAGAGAGCATATCGTAGGCCAGAGACAGCTCATGTGACTTCGCAACCAAAGGCTTCGCCACTGAGAACACAAAAGCAACTCCATTCAAAGAAAAGAACAGCCTCAAAAACAATTAGTCAAAAATCTGATGGCCAGCCCCTACCTTTTCCGAGGATATAAGCTTATAAGAGTTATGGAAGTTCCAAGAACTGGCTATACATCAATTGAGTAATCGTAAATATGCAACTACCATTAAAGACATACCAAGAGGTAGTGCGAGACCAGCTTTATTCACTGCATCTGAGATGGATGAAGGATCATTCTCAATTACCAACTGCCTGGGAACACCAACTGTGCCTGTCATGCAGTCAAAAACATGTTACTCATCGTTTCAGCATCTACTGAACTGTAAATTGACTATCTTTGTGCACACAACTAATCAACAGACGACCCTTTTTAGAATAATGCAGCAATTGCATACAGCTAATCATAAGTTCATAACAACAGTTACCGCAGATTATACTACAAAAGCGAAAAAATTACCATAGCTGTCCGACAAGTTCAGGTCTGCAACATCTTCAAGCATGTATTGGCGATTATATACCTGCTGTATGGCATCTGGAGGGTCAAGGACAGCGACATGTGGATGTGTTTGCCTATAATCCTATTCATTGAAAAAGTTAAGTGGTTAGGAGAAGAATCACACAGAGTTTCCATATGTACTCCTTTAAACTAAACTGATCAGAGGATCTAACGGAGAAATCAAATGAAAGAAAGTTATCCTAGATGGATGACATAAGATCAAAGCTGCACTATAAATACCAAACATTTAAAAATTATAATTAGGTAAACCCTCTCCTCTTTTGATAACGTAGGTAAATCCTCTTCTCTTAAAGCTAATATAAGGATTCTTTCTGAAATGGAAAGCTAATATAAGGGTTCACAATGAGCTTTGGGAAAAGGGATCACTTTATGAAGCCAGGAATCCTCTCCAGTAAACCAGTTAACAGCCTATAAAAGAGAAGATTCCTCACTTGGCTGGAAGCACAAGTTTTCAACCTTAATTATCAAGTCATGATTCATAATGGTAGAAAGAGCAAGCAGTCTGCAGCTGATGTGTGATGGGAATAAGCATGAGCAAAAAAAGCCAGTTCCCCCACCAATCGCTGCCAAAAATATTGCCCCCCTAAAATATCAACATATTTGTGGTAATAACACATATCAATTGTTATATACAGGATTCTGTAACTAATGCATACAAAAAAAGCTTTTGATATGAACTAACCTCAAGAATACGGCTCCACTTGCTTCCTGACAACTGAAAGAGAAGAAGAGCACAAAAATTTTATATATAAGTAATAAGCAAACATCTACCAAAAAAGAACTAGCACTTTTTGAAGTAAGCTCATACATTTAAGGACAGGAACAGCGAAGAAAACATCACTGGCGACTTTCCCTGGGCAGAAACTAAAAAGAAAAAGTGTACGAAGGAACACCAGCGAGAGTACAATGAACTAACCTTGTGGAGCACAATGTCAAAAGGACCTTGATCTGAAAGGGGTCTGCTCTGATCTATAGCAACAAATAGTATTCCCTTATTCCTACATAATGCAGGATCATGGTTAGCTACATGATTGCCATGGAAAAGTGATAAAATCAAGCATACCAAATAAATCGCTATATCTGAATTTGCATTGATAATAGTGTGATACTAGAACAACAAAAGTCCATCCAAAAAAATGAGCAAAAGGAAAAGCATATAGGTAATAGCATAGTTTAAAAAGAATCAAATCAATAGCAATCTATCAATAGGTATAATTTCAAAGAACTCTATCAGCATGTATAATCATTTCTAGTTCCAGTTAGTCTGAGCTTTCTCATTAGAAGTTGCAGTTCTTTGAACACGTTAACATTTCCAGCAACAAGTTGGTGCAGTGTATTTTATACGTGCATATACATATACATGTAAAAATTTATACACACACATACACATATATGCAAACATATCAAATCTATATATACAGACACACATAATATACATACACGTATATGTACACACACATGAATTCATATGTATACAAGGTGTGACCCTAAAAAAGACGATTCCACTGAACCTGATATAAAAGAGTTAGATCCGCCAATCAGAAAAGCAGAGATGTGAAGCATTCAAAAACAGGAAAAGCATGATATTTATAGCATATGAGATTCTCCCCAATCCACAACTTTCCACTCAGACCATATATGTACAAAACTATATACTTCCTCCACTTTATCTGGCAATATTTTCTTATCAGTTCGCCCCAAAAGAATGATATATTTGCTTAAGGAGAAGCTTTTATAGCCACACAAATGTTATGGCATGTTTAAGATCACAAGTTTTAAAAGTATTCATTTCTTTCTTAAACTCTCTACGAGTCAAACTATGTGAAACAAATTGAAACATAGGGAGTATATTACTAGATTGTACCTACTTGGAATGCATCTATCTAAATCATGTATCCAACCTCTGCTTATTTTAATTTCTAACAGAAACAGCAAATGTAATTTCAATTCAACAAATAATGGCAAACTTCTCCAGAGTTATGTCATGGTTTTTACAAAAAAAAGGAAGAGAAAAATGAATTAATTACCTAGCTAAACCTACAAGCTTGGGCTGCAAAAAACTCTTAGTTTTCTTGGATGTAAGAGCATAGCCTACCACCACCAATTTCATCTGTTGTTGAGGAGACCCCACCATTCCCATTTCCATTTCCTTTTCCTCCTCCACTACTTCTACCTCCCCCTCATACCCCACTACATTTTCACTCCTCACCATCTTCATCCCCTCTAAAAAAAACACCTTCCTTTTACACCAAAATTTATGTATTTATGACAAATTTCTCAAAACCCCACTTCACAAAAATTTAATCCCACACAACCAAAAACAGGAAAAGTTCAATCTTTTTCAAGGAAAACTTAATCCCAGATGACAAAAACAAGAAAGATTCAATCTTTCTTCAAGAAAACTAAATCCCAGATGACCCAAAAACGAAAAAGATAAAAAAAGCTAATCTCATTAACCAAAAAACAGAGAAGATATCTTTTTAGATTATGCACGATTCTTGAAATGTTGATTTATTTTACTTTTGAGTTGGCGTAATCTGGGGCTGGATTTCAAAGAGAGAAAGAGGGAGAAATGGAACAGCCGGTTACACACACACACATCACACATATATATATATATGTTTGTGTACGTATAAACATACAGAGAGAAAGAGAGAGAGAGAGACACGGCACAGACACGAAGAAGATGTGAGGTTCGGTGTTACAGTAGTGAATGCTAGAATGTTGTAACGCAACAAGTGGCTGGTGGTGTTTTATAGGCACCACCAGAGTTTTTGACCAAAATGGTCCAAAAAGAAAGGGATAAAAAGTTAAAGTGTAAATTGCTTTACGACACATCCAACTAAAGTAAAATGCATTTCAGTACACATGTTTTTAATGTTTACTCTAATAAAAGATGATGACTATATTCTTTTGTATTAACATAGGTATAGGTGGAAAAGAGAAATGTAAATTGCTTTAGGATATATCCAAATAAAGTAAAATGCATTTCAGTTTTTATTGTTTATGCTCTAATAAAAGATAATTAAAAGATTCTCTTTCCCTTTTTTATATCAACGGTATCGAACCAGCTTGTGCTCATTTTAGTTGTATTGTTGTATTTGTTATCTTCGATTAGTACAAGTATAACAATGTTAAGAGTTTAGGAAAATAAAAATTATATTGTTCAAAGTTTGCATCCAATTAATTGATCACTCGATCATATCCGGTGCAAAAATAATGATAAGATTAGAGGGTGAATGTTTGTTATTGTTTTAACGGAAAATGGTTCAAAATGCCCCTAAACTATTGGAAAGGGTTTAAAAATACTCTTCATCCATTTATTGGGCTAAAATTACCCCTTCATCCACTTTTTTTGTTCACTTATACCCTTTGACCGTTAGGTCAACGCTAAATTAAAAATAATTATTGTTCTTTTTGTAAAACTTAACAAAATATATTTTGCAAAATATTTTCGTTTTTTTAAACTAATGCACCAATAGTCCACTAATTTGGTAAAGTCGTCTTCTTCTTGTTTTTTCAGTTTTTACAAAAAATAATTCAGTTTTTACAAAAAAAAAAATCCAGTTTTTTTCAAGCATTTTTTTTTGTAAAAGCTGAAAAAAAAAATGTTTTTAATAAAATATTTTCGTTTTTTAAAAACTGAAAAAAAAAATTTCAACAAAAAATTTTCGTTTTTGAAAAATATTTTTTTTTCAGTTTTTTTAAAAAAACGAAAATATTTTTTCTTTACAAAAAAACTGAAAAGCGAAAATAAAACAAAATGCTTTAAAAAACTGGAACAAAAAATATTTTTCAAAAACGAAAATATTTTTTTCAGGTTTTAGAAAACGAAAATATTTTATTAAAAACACTTTTTTTCTGTTTTTACAAAAAAGATTTCAGTTTTTACAAAAAAATGCTTTAAAAAAACTGATTTTTTTTTTGTTTGTAAAAACTGAATTGTTTTTTGTAAAAACCGGAAAAAATAAAATAAGAAGACTTTACTAAACTAGTGGACTATTGGTGCATTAGTTTTAAAAAATAAAATATTTTACAATTTTTTTTTTTTAAGTTTTACAAAAAGAATAATAATTATTTTTAATTTAGCATGGACCTAACAGTCAAAGGACATGAATGAATCAAAAAAGTGGATGGAGAGATATTTTTAGCCCAATAAATGGATGATGGGTATTTTTAAACCTTTTCCAATAGTTTTGAGACATTTTGTACCCTTTTTCGTTGTTTTTAAAGGTAGTTGCCAATCACATTTTCAAATGCTTAATGACGTCTTTCACATTCATATTTGGAGCTTAAGGTATTTTAAAACTAAAATTTAACTTAAGTGTATATTGCTTTAGGACACCTCCAACTAAAGTAAAATGCATTTCAGTGCACATGTTTTTAGTGCTTTCTCTAATGAAAGATGTTGATTAGATTCTTTTTATATCAGTAGTAGTATGAGTATATATGGATCGGATTGGTTCGGTTTTTATCAAAACTTAATCGAACTAACAATATCAGTTTGGATTGGTTCGTATTTTTGTATTTTTTGTTACTTACATATTATTTCAATCTTACTTTGTTAAATATTTCATAAGTAAATATCTATGTAGTAAAAATATACAAAAATTGACAAACATATTATCGATTAAATATTCTTATGGGAGAATTATATTAGTAACACATAATAGTTATTTTTTTAGTCGTGTGACAATAATTTTTCGTTGATATACACTTTCAGATTAACTGAATTTAGTAATTAAACATAAAAATCAATATGATACCTAAATATTAATAATCACTTCACATTCGAAAAAGATTTAAGAATTTAATAGATCTTAACAAATGATATGAATATGGAAGAACAAAGAGATAGACGCATTTCAGTAACACTTGATAAGAAAGTGATCATACAACCCATTATTTAAGGTCAATAAATATGGAGCACTTCATGTTCTACTAAAACTTATATACCGTAAGAGAATCCTAAATATTTCTAGATATTTTTTAAAGAAAATTCTATATAAAAATTATATATTTATATTTCGAGTTGGTTCGAATTTTTTTACTCAATATCAAACTAAATTAGATCAAACTAAATCTAATTTTTAATTAATTTGATTTGACTTTTCGATTTGATGAGATTTTACGATTCGATTTGTACGCCTAATATGCAGTACCTCAGGTATAAGGGGAAATAAAGCAATGTAGACTGCTTTCGGACATTTCCAGACAAAGTAAAATGCATTTCCCTATACATGTTTTTAATGTTTATACTCTTATAAAAGATAATGATAAGATTCTATTTTTCTTTTTTATATCGACGGTATTATACTAGCTTGTGTTTATCTTGATTATTTTAACGGATATTTGTTCTACCACCATTACAAGTATAAATATGTTCATTAAAATTTAGGCAAATGAAAACTCTGTTTTTCATGGTTTGCATATAATACATTACGCTCAATCATATTCGATGCAATAATGATAAGATTAAAGGGTGAATGTTTGGTGTTGTTTTTTATGGTAGTTGTCAATCACACTTTTAAATTCTTAATATCGTCTCTCACAATCGTACTAAGCTTAAAATTATTGTAAAATAGAATTTTAAAATAATTTCAATAGCCTGGAAAATGTGGTGTACCATGAGTTTGAAAAACAATGTTCATACTAATAAGGGTTGTGCTGGAGTAGTAAGTACTCATTTATTCTTAACCAGAGGTCTCGGGTTCGAGTCCTTGAGTATGAAGTCGCCTTTACTAGGGAGCGCTTTATCTCCACTGTGGAATTTTCCAGTGCAAATTCGGATTTAGTCGAGTCCCAATATAAATACCGGACATCATTATTTGGGTTGGCCAATATCAGTTTAATTTTGTGCACCTCATGTAAGATGATGGTAAACTAAAGTTAGAAGTCGTGTTCTAACCCTCGTTAATTTTGAAAAACTGTAGCAAAATGAACACACACACACACACACACATATATATATATATATATATATATATATATATATATATATATATATATATATATATATATATATATCAACGTGGAAGAGTTACAATGCAACATGTTGAGATATGGGTATGTGAGTCAACGTGGAAGAGTTACAATGCAACATGTTAATATATGGGTTTGTGAGTCAATATCAGTCTATTCTAAGACACTTTTGTTGTCAAAGGCGAATAAGATAAAACATCTAACTTTCTTTATAAACTTTATGAAGGAAAAATATTATATATAAATCTCTGAAAACTCTTTACAATTATCACAAATCTTCATACACATAAAATAAGTTATCAATATCTCTATTTATAATAATATGAAATTTATTTCAATTAAAAACAAGAAAGTATATTCTTATATTTATTCTAACTGCAAATCCTATTTAGACATAAATTAAATAAATCAAATCCTAAATAACTACGGTTTCCTACTACAACTTGAAATTAATTTTCCAACATTCTCCCGTAATTCAAAGTTGTATATGCCTGACTTGTCGTTGTGTAGTTATGTTGGAGCACTTCTCTCTAACTTTTACTTTTGATGAAGCATATGTCTTCATCCCTCGGTTTGTTGAAGGACCTGTCTCCAACTCACGTTGATGCACTTTGTCACCAACACACAATTTTGTTGAAGCACCTGTCTCCAACTCACCTTGATGCACTTTGTAAACAATCGTTGATATACTTTGTCACCAACAGTCAAATTTTGTTGAAGCACCTGTCTCCAACTCACGTTGATACACTTTGTCACCAACACTCAATTTTGTTGAAGCACTTGTCTCCAACTCACGTTGATACACTTTGTCACCAACACTCAATTTTGTTGAAGCACTTGTCTCCAACTCACGTTGATGCACTTTGTCACCAGCGGTTGATGCACTTTGTCACCAACCGTTGATGCACTTTGTCACCAACGCCCAATTTTGTTGAATCACTTGTCTCCAACTCATGTTGATGCACTTTGTCACCAACCGTTGATGCACTTTGTCAGCAACACCCAATTTTGTTAAAGCACCTGTCTTCAAAATCCGTTGATGCACTTTGTCACTAACATCCAATTACTGATATACCTGTCACCACCTCTCAAATTATTATTTTTTGGCCGCTACTCTCTAATTTTGTAGAGAAGAGTTTCTTCCTCTTGTCCACATTTAACAGCGTCTCTTTGAACTTGAATTTTTGTTTCTCAATCCTTCTCAACATGATTTTTCTCACGCATATACTATTCGCCCGATGTTTGCCAACATATTGAATGGTCGGACGGGCAGCACACATCGGCTAGCGCCACCTTCCGGCAACGAAGGCTAATTGATTCTCTCCCAAGATCGTAGAAGCTCTGATACCAATATGAAGGGAAAATATTATATATAAATCTCTGAAAGCTCTCTATAATTATCACAAATCTTCACACACATAAAATAAACTATCAATACCTCTATTTATAATAGTATGAAACCTATTTCAACTAGAAACAAGAAAGCATATTCTTATATTTATTCTAACTACAAATCCTATTTAGAGATGAATTAAATAAATCAAATCCTAAATAACTACCGTTTTCTACAACAACTTGAAATTAGTTTTCCAACAATTTATTTACTTGTTCCTCTTAATTATTCATTTGCCACTTTTCTCATGGTGCAAGATTAGATTTAAAGTATTTTGGGTCGTGCTTGAGGATTATGGTTGAATTTGAGGCACATGTTTCACCTTTTTAGCTCAAACAAATGTCAAACATATTTTACATTGAGAACTATATATTTTTAATGGATTACTATAAGCGGTGAAAGCAATTTCAGTATTAAAATCACATGTAATCTAGACAATTAATATATACGGGGTTTCACGGGTTACCTCTTGAAGCGTGAAAAAATCTCTTATATCACGTGAGCCTTCAGTTTCATAATTTCTCAATGGAATCTCCACCACCCCCACAATCATGATCCTCGAACATTCCACGGTCTTCTATTGTGTTACCCAAATAATATCCGAAAATAGTAATTTCGTGTGGGCGAAATTTTTAGGAAAATATGAATGAAAATTCGGCCACCTTGTTCTACCTCCTCTAAGTGGAAAACCTTATGTATTTATAGTACAAGTTTTAAGGGTTAAAATCCTTTTCCAAAACCTGTTGGGTTTTCTTTTCCACCGAAAAAAGGATTCTTTATTCCTATTATTTAGGCACAGCATGGACCACAAAATTTATTCAATAAGGCTTCTAATTATGGAATTAATTTCTAATTTTCGAAATTCATATCTACCATAATTAATTACGAATTATTCCAGTAAAAATTCGTAATTGTGCTCCTTATTTAATTTCGAAAATCATCCAGTAAATCTTATCTAACTCCCCATGTTAATATTCAAATACTAATCAATTAAATTAAATCAAATTAATAACAATTTAATTTATTGATTATTTCCTTTAGAATTTTTCTTAACTTATTTCATGTGTCGGATACAAAATCCACCGGTTGGATTACACATGAAAACTTATAAGCTTTCATAAAGGTGTATCATCAATCTCTAAACCGAGACATGGATTCCATCAACTAACTATTACTTCACCAATATACATTATTATTATCCAATTTACCTGGCTGATGATATGCTATAATTACGTATTTTATTCGCTTATTACACTCTAATTTACTGCACTTTAATTGAGTTTGAGCTTTAATCACTAGTGTTTTGCCCTAAATATGAGTCTTATGCCTTGTAGGAGTGATTTTGATCTGTGTAGATATTATGGAATGAATTTAAGCTATTCTGAAGCTTTGAAGTCTGAGTAGAAGTCCAAGGATTGAGTTGGGATCATGTTCGGGGATGGATGATAGTGCACTTTAAGAACAAAAAGAAGAATCGAGCAGGCATACTGATCATTGTCCAGTAAAATGCACATAAATTTTCGCTCAAAAACTTGTTTGGGCTCCACAATATATAGTTGGAAAGCTATTTAAAAGGGCTACAACTTTCATGTTTTATATTTTTCCAAATTTTCACTGTCGCGCCGCAACTGTGTAAATTGTTGTTGCCCTCAAATTGCATGCTCTCTGAAGTTCCCCACAAGCACACCGTGTGGCGCGTCGCCCCATGCGGCATACTTGTGCAAATTTTACAGAGTTAGAGTACTATTTCAAGCGGGAGAAGCTGTTTTCGTCTGGGCCAAACCCTACTTGGTATAAATACATGTAAAAACGTTATTTTTGTGACTTTTGACCTAGGGAGAGCACAGAGCCGCCGTGGAGGCCGGGTTTCATCTTTTTTTTCCCACCAAACTTAGTATTTTTATGTTTCTTTTTATGATTTGTTGTTTGGCTACCATGTCTGTGTGGAGCTAAAACTTCAAATTCTAGGGTTGTGGTTCTTTCATGACAATTGTCATTCGAATATTGATTTTGATTTCTTGATTTATTGTATTGGTTTATTTATTCAATCTTGTGCTTAATTATTTGATTGCTTGATCACCAATTGAATACTATCTACGAATCTAGAGTTGAACTCGAAAGTGGAATCCTAGATTGCATCTAGGATTGAGTAGAGCAAGTTCGTGAACCTGGGCAGCGGAGAATGGATTCGCGGTTAGGATAGACATATACCTAATTGCCTTGCATGGTTGATTTACATGAGTTATAAATGCGTTTTTGTTAGTTCTAATTCCATAGACATATAAGTGTTAGGTTAGCTTGAATAGGCAAGTAAGAACTCGATAGATTCTTATGAGCAATATTAACCGTGTCAACCAATAAATCAGATAAATTAATCAGTCAATTCAATTGAAGAATACAATATGATTGTTAGATAGACCATAGCCCTAGATCGTATTCATCGCATTCATAACATAAAAATCTGCTATCCTTTTGTTCAGAGTTCACTATTTATTTTTCTTTATTTTAATTAGTTTAGAATCAAATACTTCTATATTTAATTCTTGTTTAGATAGTTAGGATATTCTAATTTAGTTAATAGTTAATCACAAGTCCTCGTGGGTTCGACATCCGACTTTTAGTCCCTTTATTATTTGAGGGCCGCATATACTTGTGAGTGCGTTTGGTCGCAACACAGGCATATTGACACACGAAAGGATCTCGCATTTTAATAAATCAAAACAATAATAATAATATACACAACTAAGAATAATTATATCAAGATTAAGAGTATAAGTACATTTAATGGCTAGAGAGTTTATTTTATTAAGTCAGTATAAAATACTTATCTCTACTTGGTCCATTCAATACCTACAAAATGTACTAGCACAAAAAATTGAAATTAAACTATTCCCATAATCAAGATAAATTATATTTAATCTTGTGCTACAATCATCTATTGATGGTTTGTCCAATTCCATTATTAGATTGTGAACTCAAACTTTTTACTTATAAGAACCGATGATTAATCTTCCGTGTATAAGCTAAATTCTATACACTAAATCATCTACTATATAACAAAGGACACTAACTAATATATGATCTATTCAAAATATTATTAAAACTGAATAAATAATTATTTCATAATAAATATTGTATCTAAACAAAACTCATGGTTAATAGTATATATTCCAACAATCTCTCACTTAGACTTTTAACCATGACAATTATTAGGATATACTATATCCAAATTCCTGGTTAATAGTATATGCCCCAACAATCTCCCACTTAGACTCATAATCATGCATCTATAACTTTCTCAGGCATTCTTTTACTGGACTATTAAAAGTCTTCACCAAATAAGGTTTCGTTAAAGAATATTGCCAAGTTATTTCTGATGCAATCTTTGTCCAGTAGTGCTTTGTTGTAACTATCTAGTTTGGTATTAAACTCTTCAGGGATCCTGTTATCGAAATTATCCCAAGAGTGTACATCGAACTATGATTTTCCTTAGTATTCGGCCACTACAATAAAGTACTACTAATATTACTTTCATTACCTTACGGTATTGAAATATTAGCGACTTCTTACTATAGTGTTCATTGTTCAAACATCGCTCCCACTTGATAAAGGCATATTCTGTCTATTAACATTCACCCACTACTTAAATGCAATGGAACGTCAATTTTGGCGTGTGGGTTTTTATGTTCTTGAACATCTAATTATTTTTTTGCACAGTTCCTGAAAAATTAGTTTACTTCTAGGAACATGGTTTATTAAACAATCCTTATCTAGAAAAAGTGCATTTGTTTTAACAATTGCCTTATTTTCTTTAGGACAATAAAATAAACCTCCATTCATTTTCTTGAATATTCAACAAATATGCACCTATCCATTTTTAGTTCCAACTTACATATCCGCTTTTCCATTCAGCACATATGTTGGACGATCCTATATCTAACCATGCCGCAGACTGAGCTTACATTCAGTCCACAAATCTATAGATGTTACAAGTACTAACTTAGAAGGAACTAAATTCAGAATGTAATTTGCAGTTTCTAGGAAATATTCCAAAAATGAATAAGGCAAATCTGAATAACACTTCATTAATGTATCCATGTCCAAAAGAGACTTATTTCTTCTTTCTACCACATCACTCTATTATGGAGTTTACGGTGTAGACAATTGAGATGTAATCCATTATTATGATAAATAACAAAACAACTCTTTAGAGAGGTGCTCGCCAATACAATCAAATTGCAGTAACTTAAAATATTTTCTTGGTGCTTCTCCGTTTCAAGTCTTAAAAATCTTGAATTACTCAAATCATTCAGACTTCCGGTGCATCAAATAAATATATCAATCTTTTGAGTAATCATTTATGAACGTCACAAAAATACTCAAAACTATCTCTTACTAGTATGTTCATTTAACCATACAAATCAGAAGGGATTCATTCTAGCTTATAACTAGCTTTATTTCCTTTTGAAGCATTTCCTTTTTAAGGGAAATATCCTTTAGTCAAATTTCATTCCAAATAGGATCCACAAGTTCGTAGTGCCTCTACTTTCAATGAACCTTAAGGTCCATCCTTGACCAACTTGAAATCCTATCCAGATTAATATGACTTAGACAAAAGTGCACAGATAAGTTTTACTCAATTTGAAGAACATATTCTCTTATGAGGTAGACTAATATTGTTCTGTTCATGAGAGACATTAATATACAATAACAAGGTCATGTAAGTCAATTAATTCAGGAGCCTACCATTTCACTTGCTAGGCAAGCCAATGTTAGAGGACCATTAAGTCAATTTTAGTCAAATTCAAGAACAGAATCAATTAAACCAAATACAAGCTGGAAATGAAATGCGGAATAACATAAATGCCCATAATATCTACTACAATTCGGATCTGGAGTCACAACTCACGAGCCTCTAAGATTTTCTACAAACAGAGTCTGAAAGAAATACAACTATTTTGAATGAAAAGAAACAGTAAAGTAGGGAAAATAGAAGGAGACTTCAAGGTCCGCCAACGCCAGCAGATCTACCTCGAGTCTCCAATAAATAAATCCAATCTGTTGCGCCTCACAGACAGCTAGGGCCGATACCAAAATTTGCACAAGAAGTGCAATAGTGAAGTATGAGTACAACCGATCCCATGTACTCGTAAGTGTCGAGCCTAATCTCGGCGAAGTAGTGACGAGGCTATGTGTAACGACCCGACCAGTCGTTCCGAGATTTTAGCCCGTTTCCCCCATTTCTGGTTTATTACTTGTGTTGTTCATCTATTTTGTGTGGTGTTAGGTTGGTTGACTCGGGTTCCGATTGGTCGTGGTGAGAACTAAGACACTTAGTCTCTTAAATGAGCTCAATAGTTGGAAAAGTCAACTGGTAATTGACTTATAGGTAAACGACCTCGGAATGTAGATTTAATGGCTCGTATAGCTTCGTTTAGGTGATTTGGGACTTAGAAGTGTGTTCGGAATGTAGTTTTGAGGTCCGGTGTAGAATTAGGCTTGAATTGGCGATTTCCGGTCGGTAATGGAAAATAGGCTATCAGGGTCGGAATGGAATTCCAGAAATTGGAGCAGGTTCGTAGCGTCATTCTGGATTTGTGTGCAAATTTTCATATCATTCGGACGAGGTTTGGTAGTTTCGGCATCGTTGGTGAATTTCGGAAGTTTGAATATCTTTAGGCTTGAATCATGGGTTGATTTTGTGTTTCGATGTTAATCTGGGTGTTCCGAGGGTTTGACTAAGTCCGGATGATCAGTTATCACTTGTTTGTATTTTTGATTGGGGTCCCGAGGGCCTCGGGTTGAGTTCGGATGGGTAACGACATGGTTTTTAGCATTTTGGAGTTGCTGGTCATTGGCTAAATGATTTATGACTATAATTAAGGTGACGCACATGCCAAGTGACGGGCGTGCGGGCGTGCGGGCGTGCACCGAGTATTCGTGGCCTGGCTATCCCATGGCACCGCTTAGTGATCATTCCCTGATGATATCTGTGCTTCTATTAATGTGGTAATTGTGAACCTGTTAGAAATCATGTTAAGTATAAAAATAAGGTTTCATGCCGAAAATGCTGAGACCCGAGTGGGCGTCTGTCCCAATTTGTGATTATTTCATTTCATATACTCAGTCCTGTTATAGCATATCACTTCATATGTCAGTATCAGAATTGTTAATTATATGCATACTTATCATTGTTTCGGGTTGATGGATGCATATGTGATCCATGTGAGTGAGACTAGAGAGTAATGACTGAGTGAGGATGAGAGCATGTTATTGAGATAGTTATGAGATCGGACTGCACACCGCAACGATATTTAAATCATGCCTTCGTTGGCTTGATATAGCACTTCGGCCACTAGGGCCCCTCCAGAGTCTTTACACCCCTAGTGAGTGCATTGATGTTGAGGGATGGATTTTCCCTGGGCATGGATCGTGTCCGAAGTGGATGTTATGTAAGGGATGGATCGTCCCTGGACATGGATCTTGTCCGAGTGTTGTATTCCGGAGATGGACTTTCTCCGTGGGGCTGGATTGGCCTTTTTCCTCAGTACGGAGTGACTACGGTCACCAATGATTATGTACATTCCGGGATGGACTTTTCCCTGGGCCTGAGAGCCATATACGGTACTGAGTGGACTGTTGTGTGAGGGTTGTGAGCAGTATGTGCATATCCACACTGGTTTCATACATATATTTTTATGATGGCATGTAGAGTATACTAGCATACTTGGCATATTTACTCGTTCTGATAAACTGTTAGCATGTCTAATTTCTGTATATTATTTTTTGTAAATTCTGAGGTTTTGTCCGTCACTACCTCTCAGCCATAGCTTGGGTTCGTTACTTCTGGGTTGGTGTACTCACGTTACCCCCTGCACCTTGTGTGCAGATCCAGGTGCACCGAGACCCGGTAGTGAATATTAAGCAACTGTCAGAGTTTCAGGAGTTGTCGAGGTAGCAGCTGGCGAGCGCGACCTCGTCTTCTCTTTCTTATTCCACCTGTTGCTCTTATTTTGAGACTATGTTGTCTATTTCTTCATTTCTTTATTTTATAATATAGTAGCTCATGACTGAGTGATACTAGATCCAGGGTTGGAGGTTTTAAATTTTGTTTTTCAAATATTATTTTTAAACTTCAGACTCTTAGTATTATCAATAAATTCGTTTAAAAATTGTATTTTTACTGGAAATTGAATTTAGCTTAGAAACAAAGGGGTGGCTTGCCTGGTTCCACGACACGCGCCATCACGACTCCGAAATCGGGTCGTGACAAGATGGTATCAGAGCCCTAGGTTAAATAGGTCTCACTAATCATGAGCAAGTTTAGTAGAGTCTTACGGATCGGTACAGAGAAACTGTACTTATCTTCGAGAGGCTACAAAACCCTTAGGAAAAATCCCATATTATTGAATTCTGTCGTGCGACTCTGTTGAATTCTGGAACTAAACTCCTGTTATTTTCATTCTCTTACAGATGGTGAGGACTCGGCTACCGATCATGGTGATCAGACGCCAACATGACCAGCTGGAGGTCGAGGCCATGGCAGAGGGAGGGGTGCAGCCCACTTAGCAGTCGGGGCAGTACCTGTAGACCCTCCCACTGCTCAGGATCAGGTCCCCGCAGTTGAGATCCCAGCGGGATGGGCTTAGGCACCAACAGTGCCCATTGTGATTCCGGGTGTTCAGGAGAACCTAGCCCAAATTTTGACGGTGTGCACCAGCCTGGAACAGGCCGTCGCCATGTCTACTACTGCTGCTACTTCTCAGGCCGACTCCAGCTGCCCGGACACCTGAGCAGGTTACTCAGGTGCTTCAGACACCAGGGGCAGCTCCAGTCCAGCCGGTTGCCCCAGCTCGGGATTTTATGGTCCCAAATTTGGCAGATGACGAGCAACGCAGGTTAGAGAGGTTTAGTAGACTCCAACCTAAGTAGTACTGAGGGTGAGGACGCCCAGGGCTTTTTGGGCAAGTGTCAGAGGATCCTTCGCACAACAGGGATACTGGAGGCTAGTGGAGTCCCATTTACTACCTTCCAGTTCGCAGGAGCTGCACTCACTTGGTGGGAGGCCTATGGGAGGCGTAGACCTGGTGATGCAGCGCCCTTTACCTGGCATCAGTTCTCCATTCTATTCCTGGAGAAGTATATACCGCAGTCCCGCAGGGAGGAGCTACACAGAGAGTTCGAGTAGTTGCGCTGGGAGGACATGGCCGTGACGCAGTATGAGATGAGGTTCTCTGAGTTGGCCCGTCATGATATTTGTCTAGTTCCCACGAATAGGGAGAGGATCAGGAGGTTCGTTGATGGCCTAACTTATCAGCTTCAGATTTTTCTGACCAGGGAGAGGGTATCTGGCGCTTCTTTTGAGGAGGTGGTTGACATTGCCAGAGAGATTGAGTCGGTTCGCTGCCAGGAGAGGATCGAGAGGGAGGCTAAGAGGTCTCGAGGATCTGGGAGTCTTGGTGGGTTTCCTTCAGGGGGCAGCCTCAGCCCGGCAGAGGCCGTCCATTCAAGCAGGCTCAGCCAGGTCGCTCAGGTTATCGTGGTGGATCAGTTGGTCATAATCCTCATAGTTCGCATCAGGTGCACCCATCTTTCAGTTCCCAACCAGCTCAGAGTTCATCTTGGACACCATCGGTTTAGAGTTCATCTATGCCTGGTTCTTCCAATGGTTATCCTGGTGCTAGGGGTTCCCTTCAGTCCCTTGTGCCATTCTCCGATAGAGGTTGCTTTGAGTGTGGATATGTGGGCCATATTAAGAGGTTTTGTCCTCGTCTTGCGAGAGGTACTTATCAGCAGAGGAGTTAGCCCATGGTTTTAGACTCATTAGCTGCACCGCCCGCCCAGGCAGCTAGAGGTAGGGGTCAGGCAGGTAGGGGTCGCCTTAGAGGGGGATGTCGATCCGGTGGTGATCAAGCCCGATTTTATGCATTTTCAGCCAGATCGGATGAGATGGATTATGATGCTGTGATCCCAGGTATTGTCTCAGTCTGTCACGAGAAGCTTTAGTTTTTATTTGATTCTGATTTTTTTTCATATTCACATGTTCATCATATTTTAGCCCATTCTCTGGATACGCCCCGTGAATCTTTTGGTACATATGTTCATGTGCTCGCCCTTGTGGGTGATGTTGTTGTTACGGACCGTGTGTGGTACCTATTAGGGGTCTGGAGATCCGGATGGATGTGCCATTTCTGAGTATGGTCGGTTTCGACGTAGTTTGATCAGATAGATGATGATAATTTTAGGTATGACTTGATGTAGGTGTTTTGCACCAAATCAGATTGTTTGACTCCATAGAGCTATTGTGAGGGTGTTAGTTAATGACTATTGGGTTTATCTTTGCTCCGAGATGATCTAGAGGTTATCCGTCCCTGCTTCGGGGAGCGGCGGTTCGTTAGTTTTAGGCGCATATGGTGCGGTTCTGTTGTGGTCTTCTAGAAGATTTGATTAAGGTCAAGTAGCTGGGTATCATAGAGTTTGGACGTATGAGTTGTGTTCTTTCAGATTCGTGTGATTTGGTTCAGGTATATATGGTGTGTGGAGGCGTGATTCTAATTTTGTAGATAAGTTCTGATGTGGAATTTGGGTTCTAAGGCGTAGGGATTAGGTTGGATATAGTGGCATTCGAATGTGTTGTATTATTAGATCGATGCAGGGTAGGGTGACATGGGGTCTCCCCCGGGTGTGTGCGTGGTAAGGTTATTCAGCGGTTGATGGCTTTTGGAATAACTCTTGGCACGTTCGAGGAAGAACATTTGTTTAAGAGGGGGAGAATGTAATGACCCGACCAGTCGTTCAGAGAGGTTAGCCCGTTTCCCCCATTTCTACTTCATTGCTTGTGTGGTTCACCTCTTTTCTGTGGTGTTTCGTTGGTTGACTCGGGTTCATAGTGGTCGTGGTGAGAATTAAGGCACGTAGTCTCTTAAATGAGCTAAATAGTTGGAAAAGTCAACTGGGAATTGACTTATAGGTAAACGACCTCGGAATGTATATTTTATGGCTCATCGTTAGGTGATTTGGGACTTAGGAGTGTGTTCGGAATGTAGTTTTGAGGTCCGGTGTAGAATTAGGCTTGAATTGGCGATTTCCGATCGGTAGTGGAAAATAGGCTATCGGGTCGGAATGGAATTCCGAAAATTAGAACAGGTTCGTAGCGTCATTCTGGATGTGTGTGCAAATTTTCATACCATTCGGACGAGGTCTGGGTAGTTTCAGCATCGTTGGTGAATTTCGGAAGTTTGAATATCTTTAGGCTTGAATCATGGGTTGATTTGGTGTTTCGATGTTAATCTGGGTGTTCCGAGGGTTCGACTACGTCCGGGTGATCAGTTATGACTTGTTTGTATTTTTGGTTGGGGTCCCGAGGGCCTCAGGTTGAGTTCGGATGGGTGACAACATGCTTTTTGGCATTTTGGAGTTGCTGGTGGGAAATCTTCTGGTGTTTCCTCACCTGCAGATGGGGGACCGCAGGTGCAAGCCCGCAGAAGCGGACAAGGCTCCGAAGATGCAGAAGTTGGCTGGGTCAGCAAAGGTCACATGTGCGGGACTTGGACCGCACCTGCGGAGTCGCAGGTGCGGAGGATTGGTCGCAGGTGCGGAAGTCCAAACTTAAGTCATTTTTGCAGGTGCGCACCTGGTACCGCAGGTGCGTTCATCGCTGAGCAGAACTTATAAAAATAGCCCTTAGGGAATTTTGGCCATTCTTTCACCATTGTTATTCGGGTTTGAAGCTTTTGAAGGGTTTTTGAAGAGGGAAATCGATAGTTATTCATTCAGGTAAGGGTTTTGGACCTAAAACTCGTTTATTTGTGATTAAAGGTCGGACTAGTTGTGGAACTTTGGGGAAACCAGTGCTTAAATAGGTATTTAGGGCTTGTGATTTAGAGACCTTAAAATGGGAATTTGAGGAGCCATTTGGACTCCGATTTCAGTGTTCTTGGTATGTATAGACTCGTGGGAGGATGAGGATTTTTGTGGTGTAAATTTCATCGAGTTCCGAGATGTGGGACAAGGGGTCGGGTTTGACCAATTTCGGGATTTTTGAGTATTTTTGATAAATTTCGATTAGGGTTCGTTCCTTGGAATATTATAATGATATACATCTGATTTTTGATAGATTTGGAGCACTCGGAGGCCGAATTTAGAGGCAAAGGTACTGCAGAATAGTATTTTAGCCGGTTTTGAGGTAAGTAACTCTTCCAAACTTGGTTCTGAGGATTCGAAACCCCGAGCTAAAGGATTTATGACTATAATTGAGGTGACGCACATGCCAAGTGACGGGCGTGCGGGCGTGCATCGAGTATTCGTGGCCTGTCTTATCCCATGACACCGCTTAGTGATTATTCCCTGATGATATTTGTGCTTCTATTAATGTGGTAATTGTGAACCTGTTAGAAATCAAGTTAAGTATAAAAGCAAGGCTTCACGCCGAAAATGCTGAGACCCGAGTGGTCGTATATTACTGTCTCAATTTATGATTATTTGATTTCATATACTCAGTCCTGTTATAGCATATCACTTCATATGTCAGTCTCGGTATTGTTAATTGTATGCATACTTATCCTTGTTTCGGGCTGATGGATGCATATGTGATCCATGTGAGTGAGACTGGAGAGTAATGACTGAGTGAGGCCGAGAGTATGTTATTGAGACAATTATGAGATTGGACTGCACACCACAACGATACTTAAATCATGCCTTCGTTGGCTTGATATAGTGCTTGGGCCACTAGGGCCCCTCTGGAGTCCTTACACCCCCAGTGAGCGCATTGATGTTGATGGATGGATTTTCCCTGGGCATGGATCGTGTCCGAAGTGGATGTTATGTAAGGGATGGATCGTCCCTGGACATGGATCTTGTCCGAGTGTTGTATTCCGGAGATGGACTTTCTCCATGGGGCTGGATTGGCCTTTTTCCTCAGTACGGAGTGACTACGGTCACCAATGATTATGTACATTCCGGGATGGACTTTTCCCTGGGCCTGAGAGCTATATACGGTACTTAGTGGACTGCTGTGTGAGGTTGTGAGCACTATGTGCATATCCACACTGGTTTCGTACATATATTTTTATGATGGCATGTAGAGTATACTAGCATACTTGGCATATTTACTCATTCTGATAAACTGTTAGCATCTCTAATTTATGTATATTGTTTATTGTAAATTCTGAGGTTTTGTCCGTCACTACCTCTCAGCCCATAGTTTGGGTTCGTTACTTCTGAGTTGGTATACTCACGTTACCCCCTGCACCTTGTGTGCAGATCCAGGTACACCGGGACTCGGTAATGGATATTGAGCAGCTGCCAGAGTTTCATTGGAGTTGTCGAGGTAGCAGCTGGCGATCGCGACCTCGTCTTCTCTTTCTTATTCCACCTGTTGCTCTTATTTTGGGACTATGTTGTCTATTTCTTCATTTCTTTATTTTATAATATAGCAGCTCATGACTGAGTGACACCGGATCCGGGGTTGGAGGTTTTAAATTTTGTTTTTCAAATATTTTTTTTAAACTTCAGACTCTTAGTATTATCAATAAATTCGTTTAAAAATTATATTTTTACTGGAAATTAAATTTAGCTTAGAAACAAAGGGGCGGCTTGCCTGGTTCCACGACAGGCGCCATCACGACTCCGAAATCGGGTCGTGACACTACGACAAGACACTCACATAATAAACATGTGCAGATAACATTATATGTACAATATAACAACCGATAAAAGCTAGTCATTTACTATTGGGAGGGGGACATGCTAAAGGGGATACAAGATACAAGAGATACAATGGAAATGATAAACAGAACAATCAATATGCCTTTAACCAGTAAGAACAATTAAGCACAATGAAGAAAATTACACGGCATCACCCTTCGTGCATTTACTCTCAACCTCACAATGAAACAAGAACACTGCACGATATCACCATTCGTGCTTTTACTCTCACTCTCAGTATAAATCAATAGATACGGCACGACATCACCTTTCGTGCATTAACTCTCATAACATGGTATGGCATAACCCTTCGTGCATTAACACTCACAATATGACACAACATCACCCTTCGTGCATTAACATTCACATACGGCACGACATCACCCTTCGTGCATTAACACTTTCCCTTACGGTATAACAATGAACATCAATAAAAGGGAGACAGAATAAATAAGAACATGCCTCATATTAATAATGTTTCCACAACACCATCCTAAACTTTACGAAGACAACACTCAAATATTTCAAATAGCTAGTAAATGCGTGAAGAACGAACAATTTAGTAATTAACTAGACTAAGCAGGGATATCATGATCAAAGAAGGAAATAAATAGCAAAAACTAGTTCCACCACATGCTTTGACCCAACAAAAACTCATAAGTACTCGTCACCTCACATATACGTTGTACCAAACATCTAAACATGAATTAAATAGGCAAACAAGTCATATTCCCTCAAGTCAAGGTTAACCACGACACTTACCTCATTCCAAGGACCAATTCAAAGCTCTACCGGGGCTTTTCCTCTAGAATCCGCCTCCAAACCACTCGTATATAACCATAATTGACTCAATAATACCAAATATTACTAAAGAAATCAATTACAATGCAAATTAGAATTTTCAAACTTTCTCCCAAAAAGTCAAAAATCGACCCCGGGCCCGCTTGGCCAAAACCCGAGGTTCAGACCAAAATCTATTTACCCATTCACCCCAATCCCGGATATATAATTTATTTCGAAATTCAACCTTAATTTGGGGTCTAAATTCCAATTTCACAAAAATCCCTAATTCTACCCGAACACCCAACTTCCATCATGAAAACACTAGATTTTAGGTTGAAAACTTATGAAATGTAATGGGTAATTGAAATAAAGTAGGTTAGGATCACTTACCAACAAATTGGTAAAGAAAACCTTTTAGGAGAATCGCCTTTAGGGGTTTCTAGTTTTGAAAATTTGAAAGAATGGCAAAAATCCCGAGTTGCTTCTGTTTTAACACTGGGCGTCAGGTGTTCATCGCGTTCACAAAGAGCAAAGCCTCGGTGGCTTATGCATTCTTGATGGTCTGTCCCGCCTTTCCATCATGTTCACGAGCCTGGGCTCGCGTTCGCGTAGAACAACCACTGCTTTCCCCTCCCCTACCTCAATACACTACGCGTTCGCGTGTGACTGGCTCCGTTCGCATAGCGCATGCCCCACAATGCTCCGCATTCGCGGTCGTTGCCTCGCGTTCACGTAGAAGAAAAATCCACCCAACCCAGTTCACACTTCGCGGTCGCGAAGAAGGAAACCAGATGACAGTTGAACTAGGGAAAACACCAGATTTTCTAAGTCTAAAATCTTTCGTAGGCTATCCGAAACTTACCTGAGCCCTCGGGGCTCCAAACTAACTATGAACACAAGTCCAAAAACCTCATACGAACTCGCTCGTGCGATCAAAACACCAAAATAATTCCTAGAACTACGAATCGAATACCAAAATCAAATGAAATTTTTAAGAAACTTTAAAACTTCTATTTTCACAACCGGGCGTCCGAATCACGTCAAATCAACTCTGTTTCTCACCAAATTTGACAAGAAGGTCATAAATATAGTAATACACCTATACCGAATTTTGGAACCAAAATACGGACCCGATATCAATAAATTTAAATATCAGTCAGTTCTTTAAAATTATTAAACCTTTAAACTTTCAATTTTCGACAAAAATCAATAACTCGAGCTAGGGACCTCTGAATTCGATTCCGGGCATATGCCCAGGTCCCAAATCACGATACAGACCCACCGGAATCTTTAAAATATAGAACCAAGTCCTCTTTCTCAAAACATTGAGCGAAGTCAACTCCAATAGATTCTTAAGGAAAAATTTTACATTTTATCAGTTTTTATCATAAAAGCCTTCCGAAAAAATACCCGGACTATGCATGCAAATCGAGGAAGGCTTAAAGAAGCTACTTGAGGCTTTGAAACATCGAATTAGGTTCTAAAACTCTAGATGACCTATCGGGTCCTCACATGTAACGACCCGATTGGTAGTTTTGAGCCCTAGCACGTCGTTCAGCGGTTCGAGGCCATGAGCAGCTTTATTTCAGGTGATATGCCTTGTAGGTGTGGTCGAAATTGAATTTTGGGAAGTTTAGAGTCAATTTGGAAAGAAAATTCTCATTTTAGAAGCCTTAAGTTGGAAGAATCGACTAAGACTGGATTTTTTGAGTAAATGACCTCAGAATCAGGATTTGAAGGTTCCAGCAGGTTCGTATGATGATTTCGGACTTGGGCGTGTGTTCAGAGCGGGTTTTGGATGACCCGGGAGCATTTCGGCGCCTAATGTGGAGGTTAGTATTTTGGAGGAAATTTCATAAGTCTGGGTTGAAGGCATTTCAGTGATATAGATGTCTGTTTAGGATTACGAGTCTGGGAATAACTTCGTAAGGTGATTCTGGAGTTGGGAGGGTGATCGGAAGTGAATTCGGAGGTCCGTAGGTTATTTTGAAGTCATTTGGCTAAAGATAGAAATTTGAAGGTTTTTGAGAAATCCGACCGGAAGTGAAAATTTTGATATCGGGGCCGGAATGCTATTCCGAAAGTTGGAGCAGGTCCGTAATGTTGAATGTGACTTGCGTGCAAAATTTGAGGTTAATCGGACGTGATTTGATAGATTTCGGCATCGAAGGTAGAAGTTTGAAATTTCAAAGTTCCTAAAGTTTGAATTGGAATGCCATTCGTGGTTTCGGCATTGTTTGATGTGATTTGAGGCCTCGAGCAAGTCTGTGGGATGTTATGGGACTGAGTCGTATAATTGGACGGGGTCGCGGGGGCCTCGGGTGTGTTTCAAGGTAATTTCGGATCATTTTTCCGTGTTTTGCTGCTGCTGTTTTCTGGTGTCCCTGGTGTGTATTGCGATCGCATCCGGAGGAGTGCGATTGTGAAGAAGAAAAATTGAAGGGCTGGAATTTGGCTTATGAGATCACAGGGAGGGGAGTGCGATCTCATAGGAGGAAATTGGAGGCTGCTGGATTTTGGTTTATGCAATCGCGGGGCTGTGTGCGATCGCATAGAGCATGTTGGGAGCCTGCTCCTTTGGTCTATGCGAACGCAAGAGTCATAGTGTGATCGCACAGAAGTAATCAGGGAGGCAACAAGGTTGGCCTATGCGATCGCGAAGGATGTCATGCGATCGCATAGGAGGAGCACCTGGGCAGATTTTTTTAAAAACGAGTTTTGGCCCATTTATTTCATTTCTTTCATTTGGCTTGGATGTTTTTGGAGAGCTTAAGGAGGGATTTTCACCAAGAAACACTAGGTAAGTGATTTCTTCCTATTTTTGAGTTAAATATGTGATCTTACATGGATTTAGACATGAAAAATTAGTAGAAATTTGAGATTTTTGGGGAAGACCTAGAATTTGGAATTTTGGACTTTTACTATGAATTTAAGCATGAAAATTAGAGTAAATTGTATATTGAGTTAGTAAATCTATGGGTAGAATTTATCTTCGAGAAATTTCGGAATCCGGGTACGTGAGCCCGAGGGCATTTTGGTCAACTTTTCGAGCAGAGTTGGGAACTTATATAATTTGAATTGTCACAAGTATTAGAGTGAATTTTTATTGGTTTTCCCGCTATTTGAATAGTTTTGGGGCGTTGTGAATCAATTGGAGTCGTCGGAAGGGTTTGGAAGCCGGTTATGGAATTTCGGAGCGAGGTAAGTCTCCTTTCTAACCTTGTGACGGAGAATTGTCTCCATAGGTGAACTAATTAAATATGTGCTACTATTTGTGGGGGCTACGTACACACGAAGTGACAGGAGTTCGTGCTTAGATACTATTATGTTTATGTCCGGGTAGTTTAGGACCCGAAAGCATGTTTTATTTGGCGTTCTTGTACCTTTGCTGACGAATTTCAAAATGTTTAAACTTTATCAAACTTGACAAACGAATTTCTAGAAAAATATTTAAATACTATCATTGTGACCATTAAAAGCGAATTTTTCATTTCTTAGGCAATTGTTTCCCGATATAGACGGGAGTGACTGTTTGAATGTGTATGCTTATGTGTGACCGCTTCGCAATTTATATTCCGCGAGCGGGGTGAATTCCTTTCCACCACTCTTATGGGATCAGACCGTTCGCCTCGGCAGGATTTATGTATCACACTCTTATGGGATTGGGCCGTTCGCCTCGGCAGGATTTATGTACCACACTCTCATGGGAGCGGGCCGTACGCCATGGCAGGTTAATAGATGCATCTATGGTTCGTACCATTCGACCCTTCAGAAGTGCACAGTTTACTTTTATATTGGATCGGGCCGTTCGCCTCGACATTTCCTATAAATATACATCATCCCCATGGAATCGTGCGGAATATTTGGCAAAAAGCCAGTTCATCTGAGGGTTTTTCCCCCTGATTTGGATTATGACAGCCTCTTTGATGAAATCCACCATATTTATTTATATGCTTCGGCTACGAAGGGGAACTTGCTAGTAGAGAGTTGAGTAAATTGTAAAGAGGGAAAATGTACCATGTAATCTGTACTTGTATGTCTTATGTATTTACATTGCTCTATATTAATTCATTTCTTTAGTGCACTTGATATTGTTGGACCTCTAGTAAGTGTCAAAGTCGACCTCTCGTCACTACCTCTCCGAGGTTAGGAGGGATACTTACTGAGTACACGTTATTTTCGTACTCATACTACACTTATTGTACATTTTTGTTACACAAGTACATTCATAAATAGTGGCCCTGCTTGACGCAGTGATGTGACTGACTTGGAGACTTAGACGAGCTGCACCATCCGGAGACGACCCCCAGCCAGCAGAGTCTTCCTCAAATGTATTGTATTTATTTTAAATTCCTTGTCTAGTTTGTTTTTCGGACAAGTATTGTAGTACATGTAAAATTCTTAGATATTTGCTCATGCACTCGTGACACCGGGTTCTGGGGAAATTATGGGATTTATTCACTATTTAAATTTTTTAAGATATTATTGTTTACTCAGTGGAAGTTCGTTAATTATATTTTAACGAAAAACGAAAATAATGACATCAAGAATTTTAAAAATAAAGATTTTATTAACTATTTAAATGATTGATTTGCCCGACAGTGGTGTCTGGCGCCATCACGACCTTAGTGGATTTTGGGTTGTGACATCACATGTACCACAAGATATAAAATGTTTATCAAGTTCAATAACTCAAGTGTTATTCGAAAAATAAAATAAATATCCATCTCTTAGTTTGCCCAGAAACTGGAATTAAATTCCTTCTAACAAAATGTACATATATTGCATCCTTTAAATTAATGTCTTATCACTGCCAAAAGAAAATTTTAACAAGTAATACGACAAATTGCATAAAGTCATTGTGGAGTTGAGATAAAAATATTAAATAGATCATAGTAAGTCAAAACACTGAAAAATAAAATTCAGACTGCATTCAATATTTATATACATACATGCATCTCGAATAATAAATTTCGATGGGAACAGAATCATTCATGCAAAGTATATTATATAATACAAGAATTATACAATCCAAAAATAAATAGAACCAACTCAGATAGAGAGTATACTATTAGTTTTAGTCGATCAATTGTATATGACCATTTAATACGAAAATTTTAAACACACTACACATATATGTATTCATGCATCTTGAATACCAATTTCGATGGAAAAATAAATACTCATGCAACATACATATGTAATGCCAAATTATTCACTCCAATAACTAAAACAGACCAAACTCATATGGAGAGTATACCGTTACTTTAAGTCAAGTGAACATCATAATTAACAACTCTAGTTCCATTGATCTAACATGTAGACCCAAATGGAAAGTAAGTACATGATATCAATTACTAGTATTTTACCTACTGAGCTTACAATAAATTTATCCGATATGGAGGAAGAACTAAGTCAACGCGTAAATTTATTACTCACTTGAAATTAATGGTGGAAGACCACAAAAATATATTTATATCACCACTTAATCATGATTGCATTTTAATTACACAATTGATTCAACCTTTAAACTCAGATAGAGAGTCAATACATGTTATCAATAACTAATAACTTTACTCAGTGACTTCATAATAAATTTATCCGATATGAAGGAAGGCCTAAATTCAATGTGTAAATTTTATCTCACAATAAATAAAAAGTGGAGACCATAGAGGTTAATCTATCACCACTTGATCATAACCACAAATTTTTTTTGAGGATTAAGTTGCATAATTAAAAAAATGCTCAAAACTCCATTTAAACAGTCTTAAAACGCTAAAATTAATGTTTTTCATTATATAGCAGTGAGTATTGGTCACTGGGCTATTTCTGATAGACCTACCAAACTTCAGATCAATCTGGAACCATTAAAATCACAATCTCCAAAATCACGACCAAATTTGAAAAATTACCATTTAAAGCATTTTTTAAGAATTTAAAATATGACTTACGTTCTTATCATATACCAAATCATATCAAATCAACATGTATTATCATGTTCCACATTAGACATATATAAAATGACAGAAAGAATAATTTTTTGTATGTAAATCACATTTTACTCCGCCAAACCTCAAAGAAAACTCATCTAAACGATCCTGAATCGTCAAAATACGATGTGATTCACTGCATAACCCCGAGTTCTTATTAACTGACCGTTTCCGATGATCCTACCAAATTTCAGGTCATCCGCCGGAACATGTAATTCACGATCGCCAAAAAACTAGACTAAATTCGAATAAATTATTTTTGATGTATTTAGGATTAATCCATGTGTTTTGCATTCTTATATATATCATGTCAAGTTAAATCATCACGTGTCATCATGTCCAGATTTAACACAAATATAGCCGATATATAAAGCATAATTTTTCATATTTATAACAAATTCCATTTAATAAACTGGTTGAAAACCCATCTAAATGACCTCAAAATACAGAAAAATAGCATGATTCACTGCATAGCAATGAGTTTTTCTCACTAGATCGTTTACGATGAACCTACCAAATTTCATGTCAATCGGAGTTTGTCAAATTCATGACCACCAGCCTGTAACCAAACTTGGTGAATAAACGTTTCAAGTAGTTTCATTAATTAAAATAAATATGATATTGATTTTCATTCTCCTTATAATTATACTATGAGCTCAAGGCATATATTATGTTCTTCCTATTTCTAAGATACATAATATCTCCTTTTGCAATAAATTATCCTTTTATTAAACACATAAGAACCTAATTATATTTTCTCTCGTTCGGTTAAAACCCCAATATCTCTTCTCATGGACGGAGTTGGTCTCACTGGTATCCAAAGATAAAACTCTTTTTCTAGTTAAAAACCTCCACCATTAATGTAAATTTATCAAGGATAATTTTTACTTGGTACATTAAGCAGATTTTAATGACTCAAATAAATTGACCATTTTGTGGATCATACTTATTAATCATAATGCTGAATCTTTGAATAGACACAATTTCACATGTACAAATTTATAAAGAATTTTTCAGTTCAAATAAACAAACCACTTTAATGGTAACTATTTATTACTCACAAAATTTTCAATTTATGAATGAAGATACATGTAGCTCATAAAATTATTTTATGGCAGATTATGGACCACAACTTAAAAGTCATGCCAATAATATAAAACTCATACAAACTACCGTCATATTTTACTTAATTACAACCTCCAACCAGCGAACAAAATTTTTCATCAATCATGAACACTCCAGCTACCGTAAATCTCTCTCAAGTAATTATGATAATTTACTAGACGCACTCTCTCAAGTTACGCTAGCTAGATTGCATTACAGTTCACTTTAGATTGCACCCAAGGTATCGTTATCTCTAATCCAACCTCTAAACCCTCGGTTATGACTCTCGCCTATACTCCGGGAGTGATGTTATTCAAACAACTACCTAAATATGTACTCTCTCTCAAGTAAATACATAATAAATAGGCACAACTAATTAAGGATCCTTTCAATTAACTACAACAAGAACGTAGTTGAACAAATAGAGATTAACAACCAATCAAAACTATATTAATATCACAATAATGTCATTCCCTAACGGGTTCCACAAAAACCTTAGATTAGAACAGTTAGCTACTCATAACAATAATGAAAACTACAAAAGAATTCATGAACACTGATAAAAATCACAAGAGAAGGAGATATAGATTGATGCCCAATTGCCTTCTTTGCCTCTTGCCCTTGCTTTTTCTTATTCTCAACTCTAAACCTGGATAATCTACTCCTTAGGGCGAATTGAACCTTTTATTGGTTAAGTGGATTGGCTCCAAACTTCCAAAAGTACCTTTCTCGACGTATTTTTCCCGTCTGGACTAGCGCGGGCGTGCTAGTCTCGCGCTAATTGAGTTTAGCATTGACCGGAAGATCACTGGACTAGCGCGAGCGCACTAGTCTCACGCTAATGCCCGCGCTAATGGGGTTCCTACTGCCTCGAAAAATCTCCAGCCTTCAAATCACCCCGGACTTACCCCATGGCCTGTTATTCTTCAAATTCGTCCGGATCACCGTCATAAGTCCTGAATAGCTTATTGTACTCCTGTGAAACACAAAAATCACCATTAGAGCCAATTTATCATCATTTAACACACTTAAGACCGTGAAGCATCATGAAGTTAGAGTATAAATAGATGCTAAACTATGTGAATTCAGCCTATTATCAAGTCACTCCCACCACCATTGAATTAAAAATAAATTAAAATTATTAAGAAATCATTTTCAAAAAATAGAAAAACGTCCAAAACACAATCCAAACAACCTCAAAACGCCCCAAAACAACATGATTCACTACTTTGCAATGAGTTTTCCTCACGATGTTGTTTCCGATGAACCCACCAAATTTCGGCCCAATCAAAGTTCGTCAAGTTCGTTGACCTCCGAAAACACCGACAATTTGGTCAAAATCGGGTTCTGCGTACCCAAACAAAATCTAGATCTTCCTAACTGAAAATCAATAAAAAATAGATATCTCATGATTACAAGAATAACCCAAAATTTTTGCACAGTTAATTCACAAAACAATAGTGCAGTTTTTCAAAAAACAAGATATACATATAATTCAAAAGTGCACTTAAACGCGATATTTTTGTTTCATGAAAAACCTGGTTATCTAATTAGATGTGAGTGGACTCTGATATCAATTAATGGATTATCAAGCAGCGGAAGCAATTCGCGTATCAAAATCACATATAATCTAGACAACTAGCATATACAGGGTTTCACGGGCTACCTCTTGAAGCGTGACCAAATCTCTTCTATCACGTGAGCCTTCAGTTCCATAACTTCTCAATGGAATCTCCATCACCCGCACAATCATGATCCTCGAATGTTCCACGGTCTTCTACTATGTTATCCAAATAATATCCGAAAATAATAATTTCGTTTGGGCGAAATTTTTAGGAAAATATGGCTGAAAATTCGGCCACCTTGTTCTACCTCCTCTAGATAGAAAACCTTATATATTTATAGCATAAGTTTTAAGGGTTAAAACCCTTTACCAAAACCTGTTGGGTTTTCTTTTCCACCAGGAAAATGATTCCTTTATATCCTATTATTGAGGCACAACAGGGACCACATAATCTAATTAACAAGGCTTCCAATTATGGAATTAATTTATAATTTTTAAAATTAATATCTACCATAATTAATTACGAATTATTCCACTAAAAAATCGTAATTGTACTCCTTATTCAATTTCGAAATTCATCCATTAAATCTTATTTAACTCCCCATGTTAAGATTCAGATATTAATCAATTATTTTAAGTTACTGACAATTTAATTTATTGATTATTTCCATCGGCCGAGTTTACACATGAAAATTTATAAGCTTTCATAAAGGTGTATCATCAATCTCTAAACCGTAATATGGATTCCATCAACTAACTATTACTTCGCCAATGTATATATATAATCCAATTTACCAGGCATATTGACCCACGAAAGGATCTCGCCTTTTTATAAATCAAAACAATAATAATATACACATCTAATAATAGTTATATCAAGATTAAGAGTATAACGACTAGAGAGTTTATTTTATTAAGTCTGTATAAAATACTTTATATCTTCTTGGTTTGTTCAATACATGCAAAATGTACTAGCACAAGAAGTTGGAATTAAATCATTCTCATAATCAAAATAAATTATATTTAATCTTGTGCTACTATCATCCATGATGGTTTGTCCAATTCCATCATTAGATTGTGAACTCAAACTTTATACTTATAAGAACCGATGATTTAATCTTCTGTGTATAAGCTAAACTCTATAAACTAAATTATCTACTATATAATAAAGGATATTGACTAATATATGATCTATTTAAAATTTTATTAAAACTAAATAAATAATTATTTAATAATAAATTATATTTAAACCAAACTCATGATTAATAATATATATGCCAACAAAACAATATTTTTTTATCTTGGTTGCAGTACGAACTCAATTTGCTTTCCTTTTACGCTACAACTTTTCAACTCTATGAATCTTTCTTTTCATATTCTATTATTAGGTTTCTGGATATACATTGAATTTGATATGATTATGATAAGATGTAAACTAAGCATGCAGATCACTACTGAATCATATTTGATTAATAATAATATTCGAGACCCTTAATCTTTGTCCAATAATATTTAGTGCCCTATTGATATTTTTTGTTAGGGTGAAAATTATTTATGCCCCCAAGTTTGTTTTAAAAATTAAACTTTCTCCTCAAATTTGAGAAATAGACATTTTACCCCGCATATGTCAATTGAATTTTTTTAAATACCTATTTTACTCTTACAATATCTACTTTTTTTCTTACTTATTTAATATCATGATATTGGGATAAAATCTGTGGGACTTGGAAAAAAATATGAAAAAAGAGATGAAAAATATTCATATTAAATAAATCACGTAAAGGATAGAGGTCTTAACATATATGATTTTTTTTCCTTTTTTCACTTTTCAAATAGTCCAGGTTCTTGCGTGAAGAAAACGAGACAAGACAAAATTATATGATGAGATTGAGAATGATATGGAGGACACAATTACTCTAGTCATCATCGATTCGATACAAGATTGATACTACTACCAATTTGCATTTGTGGATTACATCTGTGCGGGTTCCTTTTAATTCGAATAAAAACACAATGGATTTACTCGCATTCTTAATAGGACTCTAATTAAAAATGTGCCACTAGTTTCTGATAGCTAGTCATGTATCACACACTACAGCTTTGGGTCCATTCTTTCTTTCCTTTTTTGGTTTCTCACACGATACTCGATATCTGTTTTAGGTGCGTGCTGACTAATCAGGATCCGTACAGAGAAATTATACTTTGAGAGATAAAATATTCCTTATGAAAAATGATTCAAACTCATGGCTCGAATTCGAAACCTCTGATTAAGGATAAAGAATAATTTATCAGTCTCCCATACAACTTTTGGTGATTTTTTTTAGTGGCTTGTCATCTCAAGTATTATTTTTGGACTTATTGTTCCACTCAAGATGTAACCTTCTCGCGTCTTATCTTCTTTTTGCTACATAAAATATTTGAGTCGTTGTCCATTTTGGCCTTTTCACAATGCAAAACTACCAAGAGGTTTCTTCAAAGGGAAGTACGGAACCTTATCAACTGAGATAGCAAACCTAACATGCATACGTAGTGTGGTTGTGGGATATGTGAGATTTCGAGAAATTTGTAATAGAAAGTATTTTTCTTTTATGAGGTCCCAACACTAGTCGGGCTAGCGAGCTAGCTCCGAATAGGTTAAAAAACAAAAAAGAGGAGATTTATTTCTCATGGTTTGGCCTAGTATTACTTTCCTTATCCTAATTTATGTAATTATGATTACTAGTGTAATGACTCGATCGGTCGTTTTGTGTCCTAGAACCCCATGCCTATAAACGAGACTTCCCGTATTTGCTTTAATTGAGTTATAACTTGTGAGAATGGTTGGTTCGGGATTCGGAGGAGCTTGAGGTGGTATAGGAACGCTTAGTTCCTTAAGGTTGGCCTTAAAGGCCAATTTTGACTCCGATCAACATTTTTAGTAAACGACCTCGGGGCGAGATTTGGAAGCCCCAGTAGGTTCGTACGATGATTTCGGACTTGGGCGTATGTTCGGAACGGGTTTCGGATGACCCGGGAGCATTTCAGCGCCAAATAGTGAAATATGATTCGTTAGGTTCAAAAATTGAGGTTTGGAATGTGTTTTTGTGTTATCGAGGTCCGAACGGAATTCTAAGATTGGGAATAGTTCCGTCATGTCATTTATGACTTGCTCGCAAAATTTGGTGTCATTCCGAGTAGTATAGGTATGTTTCAGCGTGTTGAAAGCGAATTCAAGAACTTAAAGTTCTTAAGTTGGATTTAGTTGGTTTTGGGGTGTGATTCTTGCATTTAGTGTTATTTCGGACGTTCCGAAGGCTCGAGCGAGTCCGTATTATGATTTAGAATTTGTTGGTATATTTGGACAGGGCCTCGGGTGGGCCCGGATGCCATTCGAACATCGCGCAAGGCAAACCAAGCTAAAAAAGAGTTGCTGGTGCATCAGATCTGGTGCGACCGCACCTGCAAAGGACCAGCCGCAGGTGCGAGACCGCAGGCGCGGTCAAAGCCTCGCAGGTACAGCCTTAGAGGGGCTGCCCAATTTTTGCAAGTGTGGGCTTTTTCCTGCAGAATCGGAGCCACATGTGCGGGCTTCGTTCTGCAGGTGCGACCCTTGGCCCTCTTCTCCTCTTCCGCAGGTGCAAGCACTGGCTTGCAGGTACGAGACCGCAGGTGTGATCCTCGAGCCGCAGGTGCGAAAGTCCTGAAGGCAGTGTGGTTGTTTTAAATGCGGGACTTAGACATTTTTAGGCCATTTCTTTCATCCTTGGATGACTTGGGGAGCTTTCAAAGAGGAGATTCGACTTAGCAATTGTGAGGTAAGTAATTTCTACTTAAAAGTGAGTTTAACACTTGAGTTTTGGGTAGATTAACACACAAAAATTAGTAGAAATCATGGGTTTAGAGTAAAACCTAGGATTTTGGTAAAAATAAGATTTAATCAAGAAACTTGTTATGAAATCATGCAAAAACCATATAATATTGATCCTTGGGTTATGGGTGACTATTTCCTTTGAAAATTTCCGGAATCCGAGCATGTGGACCCAGGGGTATCTTCTAGAATTTTGCAAAATAGGTTGGGGCAACCATTTAAATAGGAGAATTATGGACTTTCGAACATAGATTGATTTATTTATGTAATGTTTGGCTAGTTTCAAGTTCTTGGGCGACAAATTTGGAGATTCGGGTGCATTCTTGACCCGGGAAGTAGGCTTGAAATGAGGTAAGTCTCCTTTCTAACCTTGTAAGAGGGAATTGTCCCCGTAGCTGAAATAATGAATTATATGCTACTATTTGTGGGGGCTACGCATGCACAAAGTGACAAGAGTCCGTGCGTAGCTACTATTATGTTTATGTCGGGGGAGTTTAGGATCCACAAGCATGCTCTACGTGCCGTATCTTGTAATCTTAATGATAAATTTAGAATTTCTTGGCATCATCGAATTATTTAAAGGGGTACCTAAGAAGGTCACCTATCATTATTTAATTTATTGGTTTTTCCTTGGAAAAATATCCCCAAATAAACCCCGGATTTTCTGCTGAATGTGTGTATATATGAGTACCTGAGTCACATGTATAATTTGTGAGCGGGTTAACTCTATTATTTATTCTGACCACATCGCATGTACGATTCGCGAGCGGGGGGGTAATAGATGCATCTATGGTTCGTGACGTTTGACCCTTCGACAATGCACATTTATTATTTCGTTGGATCGGCCGTACGTTTGCGGCATGTTATGTACTTGCTAATTGTTTGGTATTTCTGTGGTTGTTTAACTGTTAATTACCCTGGAAAATGAATTAGCAACCTGTACGGTAGGAAATATGACACATAAAGATATCTGTAGGGAGATTTGATGTTCCTACCTTTACTACTTATTCATAATTTGCCATTCTTGTGTAGCCTTATATTTAAAATGTATTATTTTTGCCCTAGTAAGTGTCAAGTCGACCTCTCGTCACTACTTCTTCGAGATTAGACTGGATACTTACTGGGTACATATTGTTTATGTACTCATGCTACGCTTCTGTACTTAATTGTACAGGTTCTGAGGCAGGTGCATCTGGGTATCAGTCCGGAGCTCGTCCTTTATTGCACTTAGTTGAGGCTTCACGGTGAGCTGCTTCTCCTGATGACATTCAACAGTACTCTTGAGTCTTTCTTTTGCTATTCTGTCTATATTATTTCAGACAATATGATAGATTTTATTCTTTTGTTCCCTCTCTACTAGATGCCTGTAGACTTGTGACACTAGTTCCTGGCACACGCATTGGTAGACTATTCTTTTGGTGATGTAATTGATTAAAGTTGACTATATGCTAAGTTCTCCAAGTGTGAGTTTTGGTTGGATTCCGTGGCATTCTTGGGACATGTAGTATCCGGAGAGGGTATCAAGGTTGATCCTAAGAAGATTGAGGCAGTTCAGAGTTGGCCACGTCCTACTACAGCTACAGATATCAGGAGTTTCTTGGGTCTAGCAGGCTACTATCGGCGATTTGTGGAGGGCTTTTCATCCATTGCAACCCCATTGACCAGGTTGACTCAGAAGAATGCTCCATTTCGGTGGTCCGACGAGTGTGAGGCGAGCTTCCAGAAGCTCAAGACGACATTGACCTCAGCACCAGTTCTGGTATTGTCATCCGGTTCTGGGATGTACATAGTGTATTGCGACGCTTCACGTGTTGGCTTGGGGTGTGTGTTGATTCAGGAAGGGATAACTATTGCTTATGCTTCGCGCCAGCTGAAGGTTAATGAGAAGAATTATCCGGTGCACGATTTGGAGTTGGCAGCGATTGTTCATGCTCTTAATATTTGTAGGCATTACTTGTGAGGTTTATACAGACCACCGCAGCTTGCAACACTTGTTCAAGCAAATGGATCTTAATTTGAGGTAGCGCAGGTGGCTTGAGTTGCTGAAGGATTATGATATCACCATCCTTTATCATCCGGGTAAGGCGAATGTAGTAGCAGATGCTTTGAGCAGGAAGGCGGAGAGTATGGGTAGTTTGGCTTTCATTGCAGCGGAGGAGAAACCTCTAGCCTTGGACATTCAGTCCCTGGCTAATCGCTTGGTGAGATTAGATCTTTCAGAGCCTCGCCGAGTTCTTGCACATGTAGTGGCTCAGTCTTTGTTATTGGGGGAGATTAAGGCTCGGCAGTATGATGATCCATGCTTGGTAGAGCTACGGGAGACAGTGGTTTAGGGTGGTGCCAAGGAGGTTACTATTGACGAGGATGGTGTTTTGAGACTTCAGGGCCGGTTATGTGTTCCTAATGTTGATGGCTTGAGGCAGAGGATTCTAGAGGAGGTACACAGTTCACGGTATTCTATTCATCCTGGTGCTATGAAGATGTATCGTGATCTGAAGCAGCATTTCTGGTAGAGGCGGATTAAGAAAGACATTGTGGAGTATGTGGCTAAGTGTCTTAACTGCCAGCAGGTTAAGTATGAGCATTAGAGGTCAGGAGGCCTACTTTAGCAGATGCCCATTCCTGAGTGGAAGTGGGAGCGCATCACTATGGACTTCGTGGTTGGGTTGCCTCGGACCTTGCGGAAGGTTGACGCAGTTTGGGTCATTGTGGATAGATTGACCAAATCGACGCATTTTATTCCGGTGTGTACTACTTATACTTCTGAGAGGCTAGCCTAGATTTACATTCGAGAGATAGTCTGGTTGCATGGTGTGCCGGTGTCCGTTATATCAGATCGAGGTCCTCAGTTCACCTCGCACTTCTGGAGAGCATTGCACAGAGATATGGGTACTCGGATAGACCTCAGCACATCATTTCATCCGCTGACTGATGGTCAATCGGAGCGTACGGTTCAGATATTGGAGGAAATGCTCAGAGCATGTGTGATTGATTTTGGGGGTCAGTGGGACCAGTTCTTGCCTTTGGCCGAGTTTGCTTACAATAATAGTTATCAGTCCAGCATTGAGATGGCTCCATTTAAGGCTTTATATGGTCGGCGATGTCGTTCTCCTATCGGGTGGTTTGAGCCTGGCGAGGCTAAGTTATATGGCACGGTCCTGGTGAGAGATGCCTTGTAGAAGGTGAAGTTGATTCAAGAGAGGCTCCACACAGCACAGTCCAGACAGAAGAGCTACGCGGATCAGAGGGCACGTGACGTGTCATTTATGGAGGGAGATAAGGTTCTGCTGAAGGTTTCACCGATGAAGGGCATTATGAGATTTGGGAAGAAGGATAAGCTGAGCCCGAGGTTTATAGGTCCTTTGGAGGTATTGAGGCGTGTTGGAGAGGTTGCCTATGAGCTTTCTCTACCTCCCCACTTATCGGGAGTCCATCCGGTCTTTCATGTATCCATGCTCCGGAGGTATCACGCCGACTTCTCTCACGTGGTTGATTTCAGCACTATTCAGTTGGATGAGAGATTGGGCTACGAGGAGGAGCCATTTGCCACTACTGACAAACAGGACCGCCAGTTGAGGTCCAAGAGAGTTTCTGCGGTGAAGGTCCAGTGGAGAGGCCAACCAGTTGAGGAGGCGACTTGGGAGTCCGAGGAGGACATGCGGAGCAGATATCCACACTTATTCATCACTTAAGGTATGATTCTAGACTCATTCTAAGGCGAACGTTTGTTTAAGAGGTGGAGAATGTAACGACCCGATCGATCATTTTTCATATTCAGACCCCGTTCCCCTAAATAAGACTTCCTGTAGCGGCTTTCAGTGATTCATGACTTGCGGGGACGGGTGGCTCGGGATTCGGAAGTGTATAGGGTAATATAGGAACACTTGGTTCCTTAAGATTTGACTTTAAGGCCAAGTTTGATTTCGGTCAACATTCAGAGTAAACGACCTCGGAATCGAGTTTCACCGATTCCAGCAGCTTCGTATGATTATTTCGGACTTGTGCGTATGTCCGGAATGGATTTTGGATGACCCGGGAGCGTTTCGACGCCAAATAGCAAAAATAGAAATTCCTTAAGTTCATAATTTGGTTTGGAATGTGTTTTTGAGTTATCGAGGTCCGAACAGAATTTTCGAGACCGGGAATAGTACCGTTATGTCATTTATGACTTGCTTGCAAAATTTGGTGTCATTCCGAGTAGTATAGGTCGTTTCGGCGCATTGAAACCGAATTAAAGAACTTGAATTTTCTTAAGTTTGATTCTAGGGGTTTTGAGGAGTGATTTTGAGTTTTAGCGTGGTTTTGGGTGTTCCGAAGGCTCGAGAAAGTCCGTAATATGATTTAGGACTTGTTGGTATATTTGCACGGGGGCTCGGGTGGGCCCAAGTGCCTCCCGGACACCAAACGGGGCCAAAAACCAACAGTTTCAGCTGCTGGTGCACCAGGTCTGGTGTGACCGCAGGTGCAGTTGCCTAGGTCGCAGGTGCGAGACCGCTCCTGCGGTCGAGGCCTCGCAGGTGCGACTCCCAGGAAGAAAGTCCTACCTTCGCAGGTGCGGACCCTTCTCCAATGGAGCAGGTCCGCTGGTGCGAATTTCTACCGTAGGTGCGATCCCATGCTCCTTGCCAAAATCCGCAGTTGCGACCAATGGCTCGCATGTGCGGGACCGCAGGTGCGGTCCTCGAGCCGCAGGTGCGAGGTCACTAAAGGCAGTGAGTCCATTTAATTCGGGACTTAACCATTTTTCACCACTTTCTTCTCCCCCATTGGCGATTTTGAGAGCTTTCAAGAGGGTATTCAGCCTAGCTACTAAAAGGTAAGTAATTTCCATTTAAATTTAGATTATTACACTAAATCTTAGGTAGATTAACACCTAATTAGTGGAAATCAAAGGGGTTAGGGTGAAAACCTAGGGTTGATGAACTTTAGGGATTTTCACCACTTTTCTACCATGAAATCATGTAAAAACTATATATTAATGACCCTTAGACCATGGGTGTTTTCTTCGAAAATTTCCGAAATCCGAGCATGTGGGCCCAGGGGTGTATTTTGGGATTTCTTCAAGAAATATGAATTAGCTAAGATAGTAAGAGAATTTCATACTCTTGAGTGTATATTAACGTATTTATATACTATTTGACTAGTTTCGAGTCCTCGGGTGTAGAGTTTGGAGTTTCGGGCGCGTTCTTGACCCGGGAAGTAGGTTCTACGCAAGGTGAGTCTCTTTTCTAACCTTGTAAAAGGGAATTGTCCCCATAGGTAATTATAAATGATTGAATTGTCCTTATTTGCGGGGGCTACGCACGCACGAAGTGACGAGAGTCCGTGCGTAGCTACTACTATGTTATGCCGGGTAGTCTTTAGGACTCACAAGCATGCTTATATGCCTTACTTGTATCCCTGCATGTATTCCTAGGCGATTATTATCCTTGAAAGTAGCATAAGAAAATGGAAGGTTACATTAAATATTGTTGTTGCCATGATTCTTGTCTTTCCAAGTATGAATTCCATATTTCCTGAATTTCCTGACAATTCAGTGTATGTATACGAGCACCCGTGGCGCATGTATGATTCGTGAGCGGGGTAGCCTTATATTATGTCAACCGCGTTGTACGATCGATTCGCGAGCGGGTGATCACGCTCAACTATGTCTTGTAGAAGACTAAGCGGGCGTTGCAAATATAATCCGGGG